>MU855699.1:0-30183 GCA_033296695.1 Staphylotrichum tortipilum
CCACCTCGCCCTCGATGCCAACGCCCCCCCTCCCCGCCTAACCCCCGCCTCAATCCGCTTCTTCGCCGACTACTCCCGGCTGTTCTACCACCCGCGCTCGGTCGTGCAGCTGCAGTCCCACGACCTGAACTCCTCGCTCACCCCGTTTGAGCAGTACGCGACAGGGGAGGAATTGTTTAGAGACCTGGACAGGGAACATGACCTGCTGGACCGGGATCTGAGGCTGTTTGTCGAGGAGGCGGATTGTATGCAGGGCGTGCAGGTGTTTGGCGGGGTGGGGGATGCGTGGGGGGGTTTCACCGCGAGGTATGTGGAGAGGGTGAGGGATGAGTATGGGAAGGTCGGGGTGTGGGTTTGGGGGGTTGATGGGGAAGAGGGAGGGGGGAGGGTGAGTGCTTCTTTCTTTGCCTTTGGGGGTTGGGGATGGGGAGAAAAAAAAGGAGGTAGGGGTTAGGGGGACAAACTTACGCTGACTGATCGGGGAACAGGAAAAGCGCCTCCTCCGGCTGGCCAACAAGGCTCGCACGCTGGCCGAGGTGTACAAGCAGGCGTCGGTGGTGGTGCCGCTGGCGGTGCCGGCGCGGCTGCCCAGCACCGTCCGGCTGGACCGGACATCGCCGTGGCACACCTCGGCGCTGCTCGCCACGGCGGTCGAGAGCGCCACCCTGCCGGCACGCCTGCGCGACCCGCTCCGCCGGGATACCCTGGGCGGCATGGCCGACGTGCTCAACGCCATGGGCCACCAGAACATTGCCGGGTTGCAAATGAGCTTTTCCCCGGCCCCATCTGACGACGACAACGAGGTCCCCGCTGGGAAGCAAGACGGGGCCAAGGACGCCCGCCAACGCCGCAAGCTGTCCGAGGAGGACCTCGCTGAGGGTGTGCAGCTCGACATCCAGCTGACGCCGTCTGACCAACAGCGCGGTGCGCACGCGCGCTCCAACGGCTTCGACCGCCCGCGCGTGTTCAGCCAGTTGGTCGCCTCACGTGGGCGCATCAGGGATGACCAGGAAGAGGGCGAGGACGTCGAGATGGACGAAACTGGCCGCAGGATACGCCGCAGTGCCTACGAGCCCGTCACCAAGAGGTACGTCTCCCTCCCCCTCCACCCCCCTTCCAACCCATAACTAACCAACCTCCCTCCCCCCAACAAAAGTTACCACACCCCCCCCCCCCCCCCCCCCCCCCCCCCCCCTCCCCCCCCCCCCCCCTCCCCTGCCCCCTCCTCTCCAGCTTTCCCACCATCTTCCACCACCCCAACCCCCTTCCCACCACCACCGACTCCCCCACCCAGGAGGACGATACCACTGCCAGCGAACTCACAATCCCCCTCAACACCACCACAAGCCTCTCCACCGACTCGTCCATCTTCCGCTCCCTCAAGGGCCTCCGCGAGTCAGTCATCAGGTCGATCGGCCTCGAGGACCGCGAAACGCTGGGGAATGAGTTGATGGAAATGGCGGATGAATATCACGAGGGGTGGTCGAGTGGGAGTGATGACGGGGAGGATGATTAGTGCTTGTGATGGGTGGGTTGAGTGGGCAACCGTTGGTTGTCAGAAGTCAGAATCGCTGGGTGTGTCGGAAGTAAACCCAGTGGCCTGAAGGAGTCACTGTAACCCTGATGCAAGCATCATGCCACCGATTGGAGTTCTGTATGGCAGCAGCTTCTCAAGCAGAGCAACCAAACCACCGTGTTGGCCACCCCAAATCACAGCCACGAGCCATGGAGACAAATAGCTCTTGATGAGGCAGCTTGTGCCTCCAAACCTAGCGTCTATTAGTCTAGGAAGAATCTAGATAGTTACACATCCCATACACTGGCGAGCCGCCCGACCCTCGCCCAAGTCCCCGCTCCTCGCTGTTTGCTGCCTCAAGACATCCCGCCATACGTGGCCTTGGCACTCTGCCGCTCCACTACCACCACTCCCCCCATTGTTTGCCCCAACCCCCGGTCCCTAACCAGCTGCCGCGGCCGCCGTAGACGTAGGCTGCTGCTGTTGTTTCTGCTGTTGTTGCTGCTGCTGCTGCGGCCGCTGAGCCTTACCCTGTCCCGGGGCCTGTTGCTGCTGCCGCTTCGCGGGGGGCGGGCGCTGGTCCCTACCGGCGCCGGCGGGGCCCTCGGCGGCAACACGCTTGAGGTTCTTCTTGACAGGGCGGGGCTTGACATCGCCAGGCTCGAAGACGTCGTCGGGCAGGGCCGTGTTCTTGATGTGCTGGATCGAAAGGAACATGAGGCCCTCCTTGTACAGCTCGTTGGACGTGCACATGGCCTTCCAGTCGTTGACCTCGCGCGACAGGTCGAGCGACTTGGCGCCCTCGGCCAGCTGCAGGCCGATATAATGGTTAGTGGTGAAAATCTCCATCTCCTCGGGCTTCTGCTTCTCTTCTGCCTGCGGCTCCTCTTCCTGCTTCATTTCCGGAACGTCATCCATGGCGGATCCCTCTTTCTTCTGCATTTCCGGAACGCTGTGCAGGACAGAGCCCTCTTCCTTCTTCATTTCCGGAACACCGTCCAGGACGGCTCTGGCATCGGTCTCGTCGTCGGTGGTGGGGTCGGGCTTGATGTTTGGTTGGGGGTTCGGCTCGGCCTTCACACCGGGAATCTCCTGCGCCGCTGGCGTGCCGTTCTCTGCGCCGGCCTCCCGCTTGGTCTCCTGCTTGATCTCCTGCTTCACCTCCGTCTTGACCAGTTCCTCGGACGGCTTGTACACGTACGCGAGGCTGCCGGCGGATATGACCTCGTCAACTTGGGTATTGTTCTTGCATCGGTGCTCTCGGTCGTAACCCTTGTTGAAGGGGCGGGCCAGGGCAATGGAAGGGTGCATCTCGAGCTTGTTGACCAGCACGCGCACCCTCGACTCGACGAAGCCCGACCAGGCGTTCTGGGCCGTCTTGGTCCTGCTCGAGGCAATTACTGTGAGGTAGTACCTGAACCCTGTAGTGAAGAAGGTGTGCCTTGTGAAGAGGTCTTTCCACTGGCGCCTGCCAACCATGATCTCTTCTGTTACCTGCGCTCCCTTCTCGAGCTCCTGTTGAATCACCACCATGGATGACTTGCCGATGTTGTGCGTGGCGCACATGGACGGGTAGGCCGGGGTGATGATGGGCATCCTATGATTGCGATCACTGGCGTAGAGCTATTCTGTGGTGAGACATCAGCGTCGGCCGGGGCCTGGGGCCGACTCACCTTGGGATTCCACACGGCGACGCGGGTGACGGGGCATCCATATTCGATGTCCTTGAGGAGAACCGGGAGCGGCCACGGCCACTTGAGCATGATATTGAAGAACTTGTTGACGACGACGGCGCTGGTGGCCTTGGGGTAGAGCTGGCACACTCTGGCGACGAGCATGGCCCAGGCAACACCGCCGGGATAGCCCATGATGTTGGCGTAGATGGCCTTGCGCTGGGCCCAGAGCTTGATGGCGCGCAGGGCGAGCTTGAAGGTAGCGGGCTCAGGGACGAGATTCAGGATGTCGTCCGTCACTCTCGTGCCGTTGACCGAGCGCACTTCGTTCTCGCTCAGGCCGCGGAGGAGGTTGTTGTCGGCCAGGCTCCAGTTCTTATCTGCCGGCAACTCCTTCAGGGTCTGGATGGAGCAGAAGATGAGATCGATGCTGATGCCGGAAAACTCGAACTTGATGATGGGCACGAAGGCCTCGGGCACGGGGGTCAGGTCGGTGATGGCGCCGGGCGGTGCCATCTCGACGAGGACGTCGGGGAAGATCTTGAAATACTGCTCGACCGTGACATATTTGGGGGCCACGACGAGGGTGTCCATATCGGAGCCGGGCCCATAGACGCCGAGGCGATAGCTGCCGTAGGTGAAGACGCGGCCGATAGCGTCGCGGATCAGATATGTGTTCTTGGGCTCCTTCTCCTGGGCGGCGCGCTGCACGAAAACATTGGTGATTTTTTCGAGGCGGGCGAGCACCTCCCTCCGCTTGTCCGTCTCGGCGGGGGTCTCGAAGGTGCCCTGGGCACGCAGTTCCTGGTGCAGCGCATGGTTGAGGCGCTTCTCCTGCTCGGTCGGCAGGGCGGTCGAGATGGGCGGCGTCACGCCATAGACGCGTTCCGACATGGTGGAGGTGGTATCGAGTCGAGAGGTAGACCGGCTCGGGGTTTGGGGGATGGATCGTGGTGTCGAGAGTTACGCGTGTTCAACGCGGTCGTCGAACGACAACAGCGCAAACGCCGCGCGCGAGGAGGGTTTCGGGGAAGGTGAGGGAGAGCGTGTGAGCGAGGGCGGGTGATGGAAGGGAATGGCAGGAAGGGCAGGCAGATGGGAAATGAGTGGCGCTGTGGTAATCCGAAAGGGAGGGAATGAAAAAGATTATGATGAATTTTTAGAAGAACCGGACGCCGCCGCAGAAGTCAAGTCATTGTATGGCGACGGCGCGAGCGGAAGGGAAGCGTTGCAAAAATCAACAAGGGAATGGGACGATTGGAGGAGGGAAGCAAGGAAGAGAGAGAGGGCTGAACTGCAAAAGGCTGCAGCTGGATCGATCACAGGCTGGGGTCTGGGCGCAGCAGCCTGCCTGCTAACTAGCGCGAGATGCCCATTGGCTGCGCAGGGGCAGGGAGCAGCTGGTAACATTGAACTTGACGTGTATCAGTGGTATTGTGACGGCTGTACGGAATACTGGGAGACAAAAACATAGTGACTGGTGCAATGCCGCAGGGGGCCAGATTTTGAGACAGCTAGGTCGATATCATGCAGGGTGACGAAGCGTCTCACCAGACACCGCAAAGTGTTTGTGCCTAACATGGTTCCGCTTGACTTACTCCGTACACCAGACAAACTGGCACCAGTTGGCTCCTCTAGCGACTTCACACTCTACCAGCTGTACCTATATATATCATCAGTTTGCCCTGCCATTTTCCTTTCCGTTGCACATTTCGTTGCCTATCCCGTTGCCCAATATGCATGGGTACCTATGTCTAGGTGGTTGTTGGTCGGTGGTCGTTACCAGACCGTTACCGAGTGTTCTCGAAACCCTACGGATACCCCTCCAAGTGCCGTCTAGCCCCGCCCAACTTGTCATCCTGCCAGAGCAGTTGACAGCGATCGACACCCGTCGTCCCAAGACTCGCTACTGAGCCTCACACCCCCAACCCGCCCCTCCCGAAGCCTCGATGGGGACAAACGATGAAAAAGACACTGCTGCTCTGTTTTATCCACGGCTTCAAGGTAAGATTATCTCCACAGTCTGCCCACGATCTACCCGCTCGCTCTGTCTAGCACCCTACCTCTAACCTCAACCACCACCACACCCACGCCCAACAGGGGGATGAGTCCACCTTTGGCAGGAACAATGCTTTCATCGAGCACTTCCGCCGCCTCGTCGCTGCCGACCTGCCCAAGCTGTCGGTCAAGGCCGTAGTCTACCCCAAGTACGAGACCCGCGGCGACCTGGGCGAGTGCGTCACCCGCTTCAGCGACTGGCTGCTCAACACCGTCATCGACCTCGAGGTCGCCGCGGGCACGCCCTCCCCCACCGTCGACCCCTCCGTGCGCGTCATCCTCGTCGGCCACTCCATGGGCGGCATCGTCGCCGCCGAGACCACCATCCGCATTTCGTCGGAGCAGCCCATCCACAACACCGTCGACGAGGACAGCCCCACAAAGAGTGCCGCTGCCATGCCCCCTCCCCCGAGCGCCCTCATGTTCCCCTACATCCAGGGCGTGCTGGCCTTCGACACCCCCTTCCTGGGCATCTCCCCAGGCGT
Organism: Staphylotrichum tortipilum; assembly: GCA_033296695.1. NCBI lineage: Eukaryota > Fungi > Ascomycota > Sordariomycetes > Sordariales > Chaetomiaceae > Staphylotrichum > Staphylotrichum tortipilum. Next base: position 5,733 of record MU855699.1, read on the forward strand.
CGTCGCCCACGGCGCCGAGACCCACTACGCCGCGGCGTCCACCGCCATCGCCCAGCTGAGTGGCCTCACCAGCCTCTGGGGCGGCGCGAAAGCCGCCCAGGCGGCGAGCGCCAGCGCCAAACCCCCCGCCGGCGCGCTGCCGCCAGCACCCCGGGGTTCCAAGGACGAAGACACCCCGAACAACGGGAAAGAAACCAAGGTCGGGGGCGGGTGGGGCAAATGGGGCACGTTCGCGCTCGCCGCCGCGGGCGTGGGCGCCGTCGCGGCGGGCGGGGCGGCCGCGTACATGAACCGCGAGCAGATCTCGCAGGGGCTGGGGTGGGCGACGTCGCACCTCGAGTTTGTGGGGTGCCTGGGGCGCAAAGAGGAGCTGCGGCGGCGGGTGGCGTGCATGGTGCGGCTCAACCGGGAGCTAGGCGTCGGGTTCGGCAACGTGTACACCCGCCTCGGGCAGGGGGCCGGGGCTGCGGGGGCGGCGGCGGTGAAGGCCAGTGTGACTGGCGCGGTGCTGGGGAGCGAGAGGACGTTTTGCGTGGTGCCGCAGCGGGAGCCGGCGGGGGAGTGGCGGCAGGCGGTGAATAACAAGGCCACGGATGAGGTTGGGGCGCATATCTGTGAGTGACTCCCTTCTTCCAGAGGTGTGTGGAGACCGTGGCGGGTGCTGATGATCTCAAGCCATGTTCGAGCCGAGGGAGAACCCGGGCTTTGAGTACCTGGTTTATGATGCGAGGGCTATGCTCGCGAGCTGGCTGCGTAATGAGTGGTACGAGAGCAGTTCGCCCGATGCGAAGCGCGCATGAGGGGGGGGTAGATGGAGGGTGGCTCGTGATGTGGCGGATCGATCCACGCCGTGTGATATTATACGCCATCGCCCTGCCCCCGGGGCGTCTTCTATGTATGACCTTTGTATACCCGATACCCATTCATAAAGCATATTCAAGAGGCTGGCACTCGGCCATCTTGACATCCCAGCCTCGAATTTTGTCTTGCCCTCACAGCTCGCCCCTTTACTGGGTCTTCTTGGCCGCGGTGTTGCCAGCACCGAGGTATTTCCTCCGCTGCTTCAGCATGTGTGTGTAGAGGATGACCGAGCCTATGAAGCCATCCAGTCAGCAACCGCCCTCCCTAAACTCCCGCAGACCCTAGCCAGGCGCACTCACCAGGAATATACGACAACAGCACCAGCACCAACCCGTACGGGTACCACTCCCACAGGCTCGAGGCCGGGCCGAAAAGCGCAAACAGCGTCATGGCGACCTCGCTGCTGATGCCAACGGGGTAGAGCACAAGAAAGGCGCTGTAGCGGGTCCAGTGCAGCCAGCCAGGGACGGCGTCGACCTGCTTGAGCGCAAAGTACGAGTACCGGATCACCTCGGTCAGGCTCCACGCGGTCAGCATCGACGAGTAGAAGACGCTCGCGTTGAGCTCGGGGAACGGCCAGCACACGGCCCACATGAGAAACAGGCGGCTGGCGACCTGCATGAGGGTTGTGAAGACGGGGGCGGGGACGACGCCTGTGATCGCACGGTCACGGATTAGCTCCTGCGCGGGGAGACCTGGGTGGGGGATAGGGGTTGGGCAGAAGGGGGAGCCCATACCGGTCAGGGCGTGCAGGATCTCCATGACGGCGCAGGTCTGCGTGATGCGCGCGAAGTTGTCGACGACCAACGGCACGAAGAAGGCGCCGCGCCAGCCCAGCACGACGGCGACGCGGCCGAGGATAGTGGCCCAGGCGATGGCCGAGACCGCGTTGTAGAGGATGAGGTAGCCCTTCTTGGGGCCGAAGCCGCTGTTGGATTTGGCCATCTTTGCCTTTAGTTTGCTTGTCTACCGCCGGGTGTGTTCGGTGAGCTGGCGTGGGACCGCAATGGATGGATTGGCTGGTGTGTTGCGACGTCCTCGAGGAGTGAGCTGGGGAGGGGGGGGTCGTGGAAAATTGTTGACTTGGGCCTGGCGTTTTGTTGGTCCCCTGTCGGCGCGCGCGGCAGCCCAGCTTGACGCCCTGGCACGGGATCCCGGCGTGCCTTTCAGGGCCCACAACCCGCTGCCAAGGCTGGCACTCAGGGCATGTGATGCTGCTGGTGTCCACTCTCTCGAATTCTCCATCTCAGCTTGATTGACTCCTGTATCCAACTTCAACAGCTCTCACAATCAACAACCCCGCCAACGGCCACGAACCGAATCTCAGGGGGATATCATTGTGTATTAAGTATAGCATAACTCATCACTCATAAACCATTCTGTCCCGCAGACCCAGGCCCCGACCCAGACCAAGCCCCTTTACCAGAGCCTGCTCTGTTCTCTCTTATCCAAACACAGCACACTGCCTGCAGCCAATTTCACCACTACCCTTCTCCGCACACTATCAACCCATCCCAAACACAAATTACTTTAACAGCAAGCTCATCATCCCCCGTCATCTACTTCTTCACAACAGCCCTCCACAAATCCCCCAACCCCTTCCCCCCAAACAAAAACTCATCCGAGTGCCTGCCACAATAACTGTTCGCATTCACCTTCTTCGGCGACATCAGCGGCGCCGCCAGCGGTCGTGGTGTGGCACACGACGACGACGGCGACGAGCCATGGGCCATCCTGCTGCTTCTGCTGTTGCTGCTGCCGAGCAATGGGGCAGAGGTGGAGGTTGACGACGTTCGCGATGCTGAGGTGTAGTAGGTGGAGGAGGGGTTGTAGGCGGTGGTGGAGTAGCCAGTGGTGGTGGTGTAGGTGGGTGAGGAGGAGGAGGCGTAGGTGGGGGAGGTGCTGGTGTAGCCGTAGGGGTAGGAGGATTCCGTGGCGGAGAAGGGGCCGGATGTCTGCGGTGGTGTAAGTGAAGGCACGGGGAAGGTGGGAGAGGAGCAGAGGCATACCATGCTATCGGCTGACTGAGGCGTGCCCGCGACGGGGCTCGTAGCCACCCTGACGGGCACAAGCGTGAGCTGGGGCGGGGCAGAGGCGCGAGAGGAGCCGTCCATCGAGGTGGGTTTTTTGGTGTGTTGGAATGCGGTACGGGTGTTCTGTACGTTGGTACAAGATGCGGCTGTTGGTCTGGTTGGCCGTAGGGTATGGTAAACGGCTAATCAGACAGGTCTGGATCTGAGATCGATCACCAAGGAGGTTGGGATTGAGACGAATGGTTGGATGGATGGGTTTGCACTGCCACCACCAAGTGTGACCCGACTGCCGAAGTGTGCAGGTTTAAGTGTGTGTGGATGTGTGTGTGCGTGAGAAGCGTGCCTGGGGTTGGGGGATGGGGGGATTTAAGAGGATGACCATCAGCGGGGGGTCAAGCGGGAAGGGGGGAGGGCCAAGAAGGGAACGCTGTCAGGGAATGGGATAGCATGGGAAAGGATTGGAACCCAACAGCCGCCCAACGGCCGGTGAGGCATGGAAGGGCATGGAGGACGCGACGAAAGTCCTACGAGGTGCCCGCGGGCAGCTCACCTTGCATGGCTGGCTGGTCACATACAAATGACCTGTAGGTAAAAAGGTTACCTTGCTTGGCAGGTAACCGATGAGCGACGACGCGGGGAGTCATGCAGGAGCCAGATACCGAGCGACTGGCTGCCCAGCTTCGCAATCCCAATTCCCTCATTCGCCCGTCCATGGACCTTCGACCCTCGCTCGGTTCATTGCTGCCTCAGTCACAAGCCGACCTTCCAAGCCCGAGAAGGTCCCCATCTCGCGTCTCGGGCCACGTCTGCCTGTCCACGTGTAGATCATCTGCGGGATGCTCGTCGCCTTGATTTCCGTGGAGCAGTCAACCCGTCGCCCACTGGGCGGCGAAAGACGGGGAACGGGGGAATGGGGGACCCTCATGGAGGACCCCAAACCCTCGTAGGGCTGCATGGTGCGCTTGGCGACCAATAATTACGAGCTGGTTTGCTGGGGTACGGCGTCCTCCGGCTTACGCACTCAATCAGGCGGACGACATCTGCGGGGTGGCTGTGGTTCGCCAGCAAGGCGACAAGCCCGATCGATGCCTGGGCGTGACTCCCCACCGCGGTGCCGTTTCCGGCTGGGCAACGTCGCAATGAGCCTCAAACCGCCCCGGTTCCATCCGCTGCAAGGCCTTTGTGCCCCTTTGCGCCCTCGGTCATCCTTTAGGAACCGGAGCCCAAGGCCAGAATACCACAATCAATCCCTGGCGGCTACCGTGTCACGCGTCCAAGCACGGTTCCTGCTCGCATGCGGCAAGCGTCTCAGCATCCCAAAACGCTTATCTTTTTGCGTGCCGCCTGCCTGTCTATCTAATTCTTGTCTAGCCGCACTGCCGGGTTCTTCTGGATAAAGTTGAGGTCGACCTGGTGACCGAGCAGCTCCCGAATGTTGGAGATGCCGTACTTGATCATGGTCGGTCGCTCCAAGCTCAGACCGAATCCGAACACCCGCATATCCTTGGGCAAACCCATGGCCTGTGTGTCTGGGTCAGTATCTCGCCTCAAAAATAGGGGTCCCAATGACCACATAGGAAAAGGGGGGAAACGTACCTCGAGCATTTCGGGCCGGAAGATACCCGAGTTGCCAATCTCGATGAGCTTGTTGAGCCCCTTGTGGTACGAGAAAATCTCCATGCTGGGTTCTGTGTACGGGTTGTACCTGTGATATCCAGTCAGTACCTGCATGTCTCAGGTAACGGCCTGTCTTGGAATTACTCACGCTGGCTTGAAGCGCAGGTCCGTGACGCCCATCGCGTTGAAGAAAATCTCCATGAACTCCATCAGGCCGCCCAGTGTCAGACCGTAGTCGGCGATGACGCCTTCTACCTGGTGGAACTCGCACAGATGAGTCGCATCCACCGTCTCGTTTCTAACGGATTGTAAGCACTGAAATCTCAATCGAGTGCAAAGGTGTCATTACCTGAAGACCCTGTCGATAGAGAAGTACCGAGCTGGCGGGACATGCCCGTCCTTGCGCTGGCCCGCCAGTTTCTGCAGCATGGCCGACGAGACCGAAGTCGTGTGTGTTCGCAGGACGAGCCTTGATTCAAGTCAGCACAGGCCAACGCCCCTCCGGGGAATGACCGGGAACCCACCTGAGCGATTCGTCCTCAGACCACGGGTACCGGTACCCGATCGACCCATACTTGCCACTCTCGTGGACTTGCCTCACGTTCTCGAAGTACGCATCGTAGTCCGCCTTGTCGTCCGCGGACACTGGCCCGGGTCGGCCGGCTTTGGGCGGGTCTGAGACGTAGAAGGTGTCTTGCAAGTCACGCGCAGGATGTTGCTGTGAATGGTGAGAAAGAGGAATGGGGAATTCTGAGTGTGAAGCGCCATACCTGAGGCACGAACAGGGTATCAAAGTTCTGGTTGTTGAGTTAGTGTTCGTTCCCTGAGTTCGGGCGATGTGGCGGCCTACCCAGAATCCCGACTCGACGAATTGGTTTGTGGGCATTTCGGTGAAACCCATCTCGAAGAAGATTTGCCTGCGCAAGGATTCGGGGATCAGTCAGTCAGCCTCCTACCTCAGGCGATCAACCAGCAGCTCCCGCCGAGGAAAACTCACCTGAACTCGTGCCGCACTTTGTTCAGGGGGTGCAGAGCGCCGGCATTCTGGTCGGCGCCGAGAGCCTTGAAGTTGTACGGCTTGAAGGTGGCCGTCTTCCAGGCGCCGGATGCCAGCATCTCGGCGGTGAGATCAGTCTCCTCCTTCACCATCTCCAGCGCGAACTTGGGCCCCTTGGTTATCCTGAAGGAGATGACCTTCTGCATCTTCAGCAGCTTGCGCTTTTTGAGGTCGGCGATGATCTTGGCGTCATGTGTCCGCGTCTCCTGGATCACTTTGAGCTGGTCCCGGGTCACGTCGTTGATCGTTTCGACCTGCCAGAGGCATCAGTACGGGGTCACCGGTATGGAGGGCCGCACAGTAAGAGTCAACCCACCAGCGCAACAAGCTTCGCGCCATCCTTCTTGATCCACTTCTCCTTGAAGGCCTTGCCTTGGCCGAGCTTGGTGACCGTCTTGTCGCCGATCTGGGACTCGAGGTCCTGGATCGAGAGGCCGTCGAGGGCCTGGCGCACGGCCTCAAAGACGCGGGCCTCGTGGCTGCCGTGGCTGACGATGACCTCGGCCTCGGGCTCCAGGAAGGCCTCCTCACGCTCAACCTGCTCATAGGCGACCATGGACCGGGATGCGAGCCGGTCGAGGGCGGCCTTGAGGGACTCGAAGGGGACGTCGGCAAAGGTCTCAGTCGACGAGATCGGGTCGGCCTTGGACAGGGCCTGGAGGACCTCAGAGGTAAGGTCCCCCGCCGGGGTGTTGCTTGCCGGAGGAGCCATGTTCGCGAGTGATGTTCGCGAGTGGTGCTGGGAGTCGATCGCGCTTCTGGGGAGAATTGTTGACTCAGACTCCAAATCGCGGGGCACTGATGTTCAAACCCAAGCCCCACTTGCCGGGGGCCAGCAATTTTAGGCGGGGTCAAGGATGTCTTTTGTATGTGCATAACCCCGTTAATAATGGGCATCCATTGGCGAGGACACAATCCGCTTCTCAGCTTTTCTCTGCCCCAGACGGTCTCAAGTCAATAAATGTCTCGTGTTATCGACAAGAATGCAGGAGGAAATTATTTCGGGACAATTGCTCCAGGGATATGGAAGAACCAGGCCCCCTGCTAAGAAGATGTACGGTGTTCCAGTTATTTGGGAGCAGTTGGGCTGAGGGTGAGACAACCACCTAATGAGAGATACTCAGCTGCTCTGAATCTTTTTTCCTAGATTCAGCTTTATCACTCAACGGGCTTTGCAGCAAGAAGGAGGTAAGGAGGTGAGTTAGGTTGCCGCCCTCTGTCGCTAGCAGGTACGCAGCTTCTCGGTGTTCAAGGTTTTGCCCCAACCCAGTTGAAGAAAATGGTTATTGAGGAACTTGTGGCTTGAACCGTTCACTTTGCATGGCAAGGCGTGGAGATGGGCGTTGTGGTGATGTCTACCTGGTAATTTCTTCATCTTACCCATGATGCCCAACCGTTATGTTGTTACCGCCTTGAGAATCGGTGTGGACAGGCTCAAGCCAAGGATGTTTACCGCTCAGTCTCCGTTGATCCCATGATGGCCCAGGGTTTCTTTCGGGTCACTCGCCTTCAATCTGCCTAGGCTCTTGGGTCGGAATCCTTGTTGCGTGGTCCTCGAGAGTCGAGACCCCAGCAGGCCAAGAGTGGAGAGCGGGTACCCTACCCGTGGACTGTACCACCACCCCTGGATTGTGGAATGTTCGTCAAGTGTTTCCACCTGCCATCTGATTGCCGGCCTAGCAGGTGCCCTCTGAAGATCAGCCATGGATCTCTCCTTGGACGCAGATATGTCATTGCAACGGGTCTAGTGGAGGGCGGATTACTCCCTCTAGAATGCCAAAATTTTGCAGCCGAGCTTGAGCCTTCATCTTATAACATCAGCATTTTCCCGTTCGCTGGACCGAGAATCAAGATATTCTATATGCCAGGGTCCCCAGTAAATACCGGGGTAACAACGCCCGGGGCCTGGCGTGGCTGTCATTCTCGACGATAGCTGGGTCTTGGAGGGAGTGTTTGGCGCGACCAGGCGGGTGGAGAAACGGCATTTGTGAGGACCGCCTGGGGTATGAAAGCGGACACGTCAACCATCCTCTTAAAATCCTTCCGCTTACACAGGTAGCGTGCGGCGCAGCGTCGTGTCCTTCGGCACATCTAGATCGAAATGATAGCCAAGTCCTCGCCGGGATCGAGCGAAATCGATAGTGCTTGCTTGGCTACCACTCCTTACTGGTACCTCATATTTCAAGCTCACCAGGTCTCGATCCCACTGGAGACAACCAAGCAACATGTGAAAATAAAAAGGTATGCCAGAAACCATGAGCATACACGCCGCTCCGTGGAGTCGGCCGCCCCTTGTATTAAAAGTTGTAAGTCGTGTATCCATGTACCGCAACGCTGTCCCACCCGCGCTGATGCAGCCTGCGCCGTCGCATAATATGTCGTCCATGAGCCGAGGCGAATTCCCGCCAAAACGCCGCGAGACCGGCCGCCTTGCCCAATACCCAAGGGCGGCCGGAATGATATAAGTGGTATACTCGTCATGTACAGAAACCCCGCTGCCCCGCACCTGAAACCCCGATCGTCCCTCTAATCCTGCACTACGGTTTGCTGCGTCTTGTTAGAAGCCCGCCACAAGGTGATGCTAGGACATCGTGCGTCAAACTCACCGACAGCCAGTCCATCCCCTCCTTGATACCCGAACCCTCCACCGCACTGCACGCCATGATGCTCCAGTTCCTGTCCCTGAGCTCGCCGAGCCGGAGCGCTTGCGAGATGTCGGCCGCCCCCTTTGCCCCGGGCTGGTCCTGCTTGTTCGCAAACACCAAGAGAGCCGCGTCCTTGAGCTCGTCCTCGTTCAACATGGCCGCAAGCTCGTCCGCCGCAGTCTGCAGACGCTCGATATCCGTCGAGTCGACAACGAAGATGACCGCCGCCGTGTTGGCATAGTAGCATCGCCAATACGGCCTGATGCTCGTCTGCCCGCCCAGGTCCCAAACGTTGAAGTTGAGCTTGCCGTACGTCACGGACTCGACGTTGAATCCGATAGTAGGTATCGTCGTTACTACTTCGCCGATCTATTTCGGGTGTCAGACATCACAGCGCTCGCCCGCGAGGGAGTGGGAAAGTCGAACCTTGAGTCTGTAGAGGAGTGTCGTCTTGCCGGCGTTATCCTGCAGAGGCCAGCTGGTCAGTATGCGGGGCGTTGAAACAGGGTGCGGAAGGGGGTCACACGAACCAGCCCCAAGATCAGGATCCGGATTTCCTTCTTAGCCCAAAGAAGGTTGGAGACCCATGACATCGTTTGGCCCATATTGTCGTCGTGTTGCCCGAAGGACTGTGGGAGTCGTGAAAAGCGAGGGAGAGTTGACGCGCGAAGTGACGGACGGAGTCGCGCTCGGAAAGGAGGCAACACGGGAAAAACTGGCAGAAACCTGGTCTCGTTCCGGGCGCAAAGAAAGCAAAGAGAGGATGTCTAAAGCAGCACAATCAGGCGCTCGCTCGGGAAGAAGGCGCTGGGGTTCTCGACTGTCGTGTATCTGGAAGAAATTTTCTGCTTCGCGCAGTCCATCAAGGAGTCAAGGAGGCCGCCGCTTGTTCCAGGGGTTGGAGCATCGAGTCTGGTCTCGGAAGCGTTCCTCTGCACGGTCGCGCATGATCGGCTTGGGATTGGCAGCTGCCGGCCGGGCTGGTACAAGGGTCCGTGTGGATCCCTCGCCACACCACGCCAAGGCGAGCCATCCGCCCCTTCTCGCCCAGACCACACGTGACTCAGCCACAGTGTCCTCCCCCGGCCCTAGCGCGCGCATTTTCTGAAGCCCACACCAAATATTCGATTCGCACCCACTTGAGGAACATCACGACATCGACATCGACTCGGTAACCTCGACAACACCACCAAAATGCCGGTACGTGGCGACACTACTCGCGCGACCTCTGGGCGATTTCCGCTCGCGATTTCGATTTTCGAAGATTGCGAGGAATCCGCTCGGGGCCGGAGGAGCGGGGGAACCAGGCCGACTTCTGGATGCTAACGAATGCCTTCCCCCAACAGAGCCACAAGACTTTCCGTATCAAGCAGAAGCTGGCCAAGGCCCAGAAGCAGAACCGTCCCATTCCCCAATGGATTCGGCTGCGCACCGGCAACACCATTAGGTACGGACGTCCCGTCACCGACGAGCAGATCCCGTTCGCTCGGGCTGCAGCAATACTTCTCGCCGGCCCGCGAGACGGCCAACGCGCCTGCTGGGCAAGCAACAGAGCGGCATGTTAACAAGACTCTTCCAACAGGTACAACGCCAAGCGGAGGCATTGGCGCAAGACCCGCCTCGGCCTCTAAATGCCTTTCCTCTTCCTCCCCTCTTTGGACCCCATACGGAGAATACGACCCGATTTCCCACCCCCCGACTGCTGTTGTTGCTCCCCGCCTGGATCGCCGGACCTACCTCTTCCAGTGAATCCAACCGATGGTCGCTTCCTGCCTTCCCGCCAGATGAACCGCCATTCCGAGGATTGGAGACGATGCCATGACAAGCACGGCCGGGGGAAAGGGAGAAGGACTGGGGCACGGAGAGGAGCAAGAGCGCAGGCGACGGCGAGGAGGTTGTGTGATCTTGCGGTCCAGTCTTTCGCGGGTTGGGATTCTCTTTTTTTTGAACTTGGCTGGGACGTAAATGGGGGAAACTCGTTTCGCTTTAACGGAGTCTACCATGGCATTTTAGGGTCAAGGGGAAAACGGAATGAGAGATGGCATTTGATGCCTTGCAAATGACGAGCGCCGTCTTCTTGCCATTTTTACTGTCTTTGTGTGAAATTGCCGTCCATGAAAGCTGGGAGGAACGACAGGCGAGCCAGGAACGGCCAAATATTGGCGAAACAGCTGCCTGCTGCCAACAGGGCATGCTGGGCGGGGCCGACAGCGGCCCCAGTGAGCCGGCCCAAGATGACACCGGCGCGGGGCCCTGGCTTACACCAAAAACACCAGGCTCCTCGCCATCGAGTTCATGGCCTAGAAGCCGATCCGGTTTGAGACTGGCACAACGTCTCTTCGGAGCTTGGCTACCCGTCGATGAGTGCGAACAGTCTGAGCAGCGGGGAAATGAAGCGCGGCCTTGGAACACGGTGGCATCTCAATCATCAAGACGTGCTTGTCGTTGCTTCATATTCTTTGGACTCTCATCTCCCGTCCAAGGAAATGAGAGCAAGCGAGCTAAAACCGCAACGTAGGTATCTCCAAAGGAAGGCTACCACACAGAACCCACACTTTGGCGAGAAAAAAAAAGACGGTAAAAGAGAAACCAGAACGCCATTGGGAATTCCCAAGAAGGACTCTGCAGCTGCACTGTACGCTCTAATAGAGAAAAGGCTGGTCTTCCCGAGGTGTGCAACGCCCGCAAAACGGCCGCGGGAGGGGACGGTAATGTGAATGTGGTAGGATTCAACACGCCAGCCCAACCAACGAACCGCCGCCCAACCAACCAACCAACCAACTAGCCAACCACCCGCCGGCGAGGAGATTTAGCGGTCCTCGGCCCACTCGTTCTCGCGCCGGATCTGCTCCTCCTCCTCAGGGGTGAAGTCGTTGGTGATGTTGAACGTCTTCCGGATCTCCTCGGGCGACTTCCCCTTGATCATGTTCGCGACCGTCTTGCAGCCGACATCGAGGAGGGCCTTGATGTCGAGGTAGTTGGCGGCCTGCATAAGGGGGGAGGGAGTGGGGTTAGAGTCAAGCAGGTGCGTAATGGGATTGGTCTTGGGAGGGGGAGTACACACGAGGATGATCTCGAAGAGCATTTCCTGGTCGACTTGCATGAACTTCTGATCCCACTCGTCGATGTCGGTCGTCTTCTTGCGATTGTCGTTGTCGTCGTCGGCCGACTGGGCGGCATCGTTGCGGTGATGCTCGCACCACTCGACGACCTTGCGCAGGACGGGGTCGTTGACGTTGGGGATGGGAATGGGGCTGCTGGCGATGGCGTCGTCACCCAAATCCTCAATCAGGTTCTTGATGAGCATGGAACGCTCGGCGACCACACGATCTGCCGACTGGTTAGGACAGGGACAGCGCTGGCAGGGAGGACGTGGGGTGGGGAGGGGGTGGGATGGACGTGCCGACTTCAATGGTCGACCCCTCGTTGCTGGTCAAGGTGACCTTCTGGACCTCACTGGCAGCCATTTTGTGTAGAATTATTGCCGGCGGATTGGCGGCGACGAGTTTGCGTAGTGCGAAGACTAGGGAGGTGCCAGCACTCGAGTTAGTTGGTTGTGGTTGTGGCGGAAGTTCTGAGATGGCATTTGAGGAATGAATCGGCCTGGATAGTGGGAATGCGGCGGGGGAAGGCGCCCTTTTGAAGAGACGAGCGGGCAGGCAGGCAACATACAGTCCGGTGTTAATCGCGTGGCCGTAGAGAGCTGGCTAGGTGCTTTGACGACGCAGTGGGGTTTGTTGTGGTATGGGTTGGAGAGAGGTTGAGTCTTCGCCGAACACAGTCGCTGTCCCAAGGTGGCGGCCGCGGTTGCCTCCAACAGCCCACCGCACGGACCAGGGCGCCCAGTGGGCGCGGCGCAGCGCAAACCCCCGCTGCAGGTGGTGTTGGCTGCCACATGTGGGGTCTCTGGCGAGTGCTGCCTGTTTGACGGCCAGGCAAGCATCGTTGGTGGGCCGCTCCAGCTGGGGAAAGCCATCAACTCCACCTGCAGCCCGCAGCCCCAAGCAGCAGGGAGGGAGGGATGATGCAATGCATCGATTAAGTGCGAAGAGGTTGGTTGGGCCAGGTTGTCCCTCGCGCACCGACCTTGGTCCTCGACCACAGGAACGGCGTGTTTATTATCTGCGTCGTCATCTGGACAATGCTTGTGTTGCGGAGCTGAGGGCGGCCGGCCTTGGGTACGGCTGCAGCGCGCGTTGTCTGTCTCCTTTCCCCAGGTACCTCCCCTCCCGCCTTGCCAACACGGACCCCATCTGGGGGTTCTGCCGCGTCGTTGCCAGCACAGGCCAGGAAAATAAGGCTTAGTTTGTGGGAGCTGCCCACCACCAGCTGGTTGTCTCATGATTCTGGTCTCGTGGGAAAAAAAAACACCCCGGAAGCATGCAGGAATGGGCACGCTTGTCGTCTGCAAACGGACCAGGTTGTCGACGAGCGCCCAAGGGCGATGGAATTCCACGGGGTTCCATCCGTGCCAACGGCGCTTCGTACCAGCTCTGGCGCCCTGTACGGAGTACATACGGATCCGTTTACGAGGAGACGCCCGCAGATGAGCTTTAAATGAGATTCTGGCGGCGTTGGAGTTAGCGCAGACATTATAAAAGCTGGGCGGATCATCCCATTCTCGGGCGCGGGAGTGTCTGGAGCCCTCTTGGAAACAAGGTGTTAGATAGGCGGCCCAACCCCTGTCCAAACAGGCAAGCCATCCGCGAACCGTGGATCAACCACGTCGTCCACTGGCTCTCGCCGGCCCTCCCAATATTTGCGCCGGGCGATTTTCTGTCTAGCTCGTGCCATCTTGCTTTTTTGCCGTTGCCCATCCCGCCGCTGCATGGTTTTCACGACCATGACCCTCCGCCATCCGCGACCTCCTCCTCGACGGCTCGCCACTTTTCTCTCGCTGCTTCCCGCCGTCCCTGGTGATGCTCCTGGGCAGGCGAGCGACGACTGACCCGCGCTACTGCTGCTGCCGCCCTCCACCTACACCACCCACCAGTGCTACGCTGCATCGGATGCCCCGGGTTCGCGCCCGCAGAGACCCCCTTTGCTGGCGCGCACCACCACGCCCGCGACAATAATATGTGGCGGAGAACATACCTCTTTCTGGTTCTGGTCCGGCTGTGGTTCGCGCTGTCGCCGAGCTACCTCCACCCCGACGAGAACTTCCAAGGCCCCGAGGTTATTGCAGGTACGTGGCAGATCTGTCTCCTTGTTCAACGTCGGACAGCGCGTGGCATGACATGGGCAAGTCGAGGCATGGCAGCGCATGGCGTGCCTGCTTGATCGGCGCTGCCATCACCATTGCCAGGCTGGGTTGGGCTGCCCCGGGCCAGGCCGGACCTGCCGGTCGCGGCGGGGCAGCGTTGGGCAGCGCCAGGTGGGGGAGTTCCGAGAACTCATGCTAGCAAGGTGGTTGCTGACTCTTGCTGTGTTTTATTAGGGGAGATCTTCAGCTACCCTGTCCGACACACCTGGGAGTTCACGAGCGACAGCCCGATCCGAAGCGTCTTCCCGCTATGGCCCGTCTACGGGCTGCCGATGCTGCTGCTGCGGTGGCTGTGGATAGGAAACGGGAATGACGGCGACATACCCCCGATCACCGTCTTCTGGACCCTGCGGGTGCTCATGTTCATCGTGGGCTTCGTGCTCGAGGACTGGGCGATCCATGAGCTTATCCCGTCGCAACGACACCGGCGCCTCGCCGTGCTCCTGGTCGCGTCCTCATATGTCACCTGGACCTTCCAAACCCACACCTTTTCGAATTCGATAGAGACGCTGGTGGTGGCATGGAGCTTGGTGCTCATCGAGCGCATCGTGTCGAGTCCGGTAGGCATACCATACCCGCGGAGACAGATTGAGCAGGGGCTTTTTGGCTAACCCAACACAGCAGCGCGGCTCAGTCCTTGCCTCGATCGTGCTCGGCATTGTGGCCGTTTTTGGGGTCTTCAACAGGATCACATTCCCCGCCTTCTTGTTGATCCCAGGACTGCGGCTCCTGCCCTACTACTGGAAGAAGTAAGAGACGCTCACCCGTTGTCGGGAACGCAAGCCGAGACTAACAAAATTGCAGCCCTCTTTCCTTGGTCGCGATAGTGACAGCCGGAATCTGTACCACGGCGCTCGCGGTCACTCTTGACACGGCGTTTTACACGCCCCACGCGATCTCGTGGTCGGATCTTATTCGAAACCCTGTGCTCACGCCACTCAACAACCTCGTCTACAACCTTTCGCCAACCAACCTGGCGAAGCATGGGCTACACCCATGGTATCAGCATCTGCTAGTTAACCTGCCGCAGCTGCTTGGGCCTGCGACCCTGCTCCTCTTCATGCGGCCCAAGCGGTCCTTGCGGCTCTACTCTGCGATCTCGGGCATCGTTGTGCTCTCGATATCGCAGCACCAGGAGGCCCGGTTTCTCCTCCCGACGGTCCCGCTCTTCCTCTCGTCGATCCGGCTACCGCGAAGCGAGAAGGTGCTGCGCCTCTGGGCGGTGGCATGGATCGTCTTCAACGCCATCTTCGGGACGCTGATGGGGATCTACCACCAAGGGGGCATCATCCCCGCGCAGGTGTTCATGAGCAAGCAGCCGGACGCGACGCAGGCGATCTGGTGGAAGACGTACATGCCGCCGATCTGGCTGCTGAACGGCAAGAACGAGTTCCTGCGGACGCAGGACGTGATGGGGATGCGGGGGGAGCTGCTGCTGGCGGAGCTGGAGAAGGTGGCGACGTGCGACACGCCGGCGGACCGGCGGAGCATGGAGTATGTCAAGGAGAAGAACGGGACGTACCTGGTGGCGCCCCTGTCGGCGGCGTGGTTGGACCCGTACCTGCCGAACAAGGGACTGGAGGGGCTGCGGTTCCGTGAGGTGTGGCGGCACCAGCAGCACCTGAACCTGGATGATTTAGACTTTGCGGAGGACGGCGTTTGGAATACCCTTTCTCGAGTTATTGGGCGGCGCGGGCTGGCGATCTGGAGGGTTACAAAAAGCTGCCCGGGGTTCAAGGGGCGCTAGGGTAGATACACACACCTAATAGGGGCGGGATTTTGCGTTTGATATAGCTGCTGCAATTTAGAGTCTTGAGCTTGTCTTGTCTCTTGTCTTGAATTCATCTCTCGAGTCTTGAAGTTTGTTCCCACTCACTAAAACACGTTGAGCACCCTGATGGCCGGAGCTTGGGCCCCCATCAGGGATGGCACGCTGCCAACTCCCGGCGCCTAGCGGTGCTCGGCGAGCTGGGCGCCCCACCTCCAGCCCGAATTTTGGGGTCGAGCATCCAACGACGAGCAGCAGATGATCTGCGCAACAGCCCCCCCTCCCGAACACAACCAGAACCGTGCAGCACCGAGCAGACAACTCAACCCACGTTCACCATGGGCGGGCTCAACCTTGAAGTCTTCAAGGTACCTCCCCCCCTCCTTCCCACCACCCCACCAAGACTCCCCTCCCTAACCCCGCCCCCTAACCTTCCAACAGTTCGGGATGTACGTCATGTTCCCGATCGGCGTCATGTACTACTTTGGGACGAACCTCGACAACCGCTTCTCGGTGCCGGACTTCTGGCCGAAACCGGAAAACGCCAACCGCGTCCCGCTCGAGCGCGACGAGATCCACGCCGAGCTGGAGCGCCTGCGCACCCGGCGGCTGCAGCTGAGGGAGCAGCGGCTGGCGGCTGAGGCGAGGGCTGCTGCTGCGCAGGGTAGTGTGGGGGTTGGGCAACAGGAGTAGGGATGTTGGGTTGGGCCGAGGGGCGGGGGTGGAGGATTGGGATGGGGTGGGTGGGTTGAGGGGTGTTTGGAGGGTTGGGATGGGTTGAGGGGGCAGGAGGGATGACTATGGGCGGCGTTACGGATATCTTGCGGTTGAGCCGTGACAACTCTTGAGCTACGACGGCTCTCGAGCTCCTGGCCATGACCGGAACGGCGTATTCTACGACTTGTACTACTACCTACACAAAATCTACGTACGGGGTTGGTCTATATCTATCTACAAACATTGGTACATGGCGGAGTCCCTGGATGGGGCAACATTCTTCGAAGTCTACGTATCCAGGTTGTCCTCTATCCTCGCCCAGTCCTCGTCGCTCATGTCGCCCTTGGACACGTTCGAGTATATGGCCTGCACCTCGGGGTACTCGCGAAGCGCCTCGAGCAGCTCGGTAAAGCTGGCCAGTTCCTCGGACGCATCCAGCTTGGCCTTGGTGTCCTCGTTCGCCGTCCAGATGATATCCGAGCTCAGAATCTTGAGCTCAAACTTGCCCCCGACGGCCTGGCACACCTGCATGGTCTCCGCCGGCTGGGTCCACACAACAATGTTCCCGTCCGCGTCGTTCTCCAGGTCCTCGGCGCCGGCCTCGATGGCCTCGTCCATGATCTGGTCCACGTCCAGGCCGCTTGTGCCCTTCTCAAACACGACGCGGCCGAGGCGCGAGAAGAAGAAGCGGGACGAGCCCGACGAGCCCTTGGCGCGCTTGACTAGCTGGTTCATGTCCTGCAGCGCTCGCAGCTTGCTCTCGCTCTCGAGGTCGACGATGAGGGCGATGGACGGTGGCACCATGGCCTCGAAGCTGATGGGCTCGAGGGCGGCGCCCGTCGACGTCCGGCCCTGACCGCGCGCGATGGCGCCCTCGATCTTGTCCAGAGGAAGGCTGGCCTTCTTGGCGGTGTTGATGGCGGCGGCGAGCTGCGGGTTGTTGTCGGGGTTGGGACCGAAGACTTTTGGTGGCGGGGAGGTGTAAGTCTTTCAGCCCTCTGACATGGTGGTGCGGGAGGAGGAAGGCGGCGTACGTTTGGAGTACAGGGTAATGTTCTTGGAGAAGATGGTGCGGGCCTTGTTCTTTTTTGCGTCGTTGGCCGCCTTTTTATGGCGGATCTTGCTCCATTTGTTGTGCCCGGACTGGAGGGGTGGGCTGGCGACGAAGGCGCGGCGGCATTGGAGGCAGATCGAAGAGGGTCTTGTCGGCCGAGCCAGGGGGGCGAAGGCGCGCGCGAGGAACGCCATTGGGAGGGGGTTGGGTCGGGAGGGTGGTGTCTATAACATGAGAAACTGATTTCCGAGATTTGAGAGCAGCAACCGCTGTGTGGCGGCAGAGTCTCGCCCGAGGGTCGCGAATTGCTTCTCGTCTCATGAACGACGAGCAGGGAAGCTCTGAGCTTCTTTGGTGGACCTCAAATTCGTGGGTTTTAGCGCTGCCTGCCGGGGGCAACAGGGGAGGGACAGGGGTTAGAGATCAACGTGGGGCACCCCCTCGTTTGAGCCGTCATTGGCCTGACACAGCACTCCACAGCAGTTCCATGCCCTGCTGTGCGATGGGGGGGCAGCCCCCTGGATGGTATGGGCGCCAGTGCAGTGTGCCAGCGAGCTGTTCCAGTTCCCAGACATCGACTCTCTCCCAAGCACATTGGAAGGGGAAAAACCACCAAACCACCACACTTTCTCCCCCTCCCAAGACCCGCCCCCGATGGCCTCGACGGCGGGCACAGACGAGCCCAGCACGACAAATGGCGCCGACGCCCCGCGCACGTCGGCCGCCGCCGCAGCGAGCTCGAACCCCGAATTCGACGTGGCCAAGCTTAACGGGCTCCCCTCGGAGCAGCAGGAGCTCCTCCTCCTGAGCTTCGTGTCCACTCTCAGCAAGCACGTCCTCGCCCTCGCCGACGACGACTGCACCGCCCAGCAGTTCTACCTCAAGAAGGAGATCTTCAAGATCATCACCCTCGCCACCCCGCCCCCGTCCAGGGTCATCCGCAACACCCTGGGGAAGTGCCTGGCCCACATCTTCGGCAAGGGGGACCGCAAGCTGCTCTTCGAGACCGTCAGCGAGCTGTCGGGCATCGTGTCCGCCAGCAAGTCCAAGAACGATACCGAGAACCGCACGAAACATGCCGCCGTGGCCTGCCTGGGCGACGTCTACGCTGCCGCTGGCGACAGCGCCATCAACCTCCACCAACTCGCCTGCTCGGCCCTCCTCAAGCTCTTGAAGTCGTCATCGAGCCATGCCGGGATCCGAGCGTCGGTGTTCACCGCCCTGGCCAAGATCGCCACCATGCTGGGCGGCAGCTTGGACGAGAGCATCGCGAGGGACGTCTGGAAGCAGGGCCGGAGCTACGCCACCAGTGACAAGGGCTCGCTCGTCATCATCGCCGCCTGCCGCTGCCTGCGCGCCCTCTTGCAACACACCCCCTATTTTCAGACCTCGAGCGACTTTGACAGCCTCCGGTCCTCCATGTTCAAGACCTTTGACTCACCCTCGGCCCACGTGCGTTCGGCCGCGGCCGACTGTCTCGCCGAAGCCCTCGTCAGGGGCTACTCGGAGTCGGCTGTGGCAGAGGCGCCACTCGTCATGCTCAAGAGGACCAAGTCCAAGGCTGTGAAGCGGCAGTCCATGCAAATTGGCGGCCTGCAAGACGACGACGACCTCCCCGCCCGCCCTGAAAGTCCGGCGCCCTCCAAGAAATCCCAGGTCCTGGCCCTGTCGTTGATCGACATGCTCAAGACCCTGTCTACACAATACGTCCGCATGTCGACATCGAACCGGTCCAGGGCAGCAATTGCCATTTGCTACGGCAACATGTTCCGCAATCTGGGCGAGAGGACTGTCGAGCTCAACTACACCCGCATCGTGGAGCACTTCACGGTCGAGCTCCTCGGGCACAGCAACGTCTTCAACAACCGGTACCGCCTGCTGATTTCCCGGCGGATGGTTGAGATCATTATTCAAGACATCATTGGCAAGAAGATCCTGGGGGAATCGGGGCAGACCGGTTCCGCCAAGGCCCTTGTCAACGACATCCTCAAAAACTACCCGCAGGCGCTCAAGGAGAAATCGGAGCCGAGCAAGCAGACACTGGCCGTTTCGCTGAGCGCGCTAGGTTCCCTGATAGCCAGTCTGGGCTCCGCGGCCAACAGCTTCTCGGAAGCCTGCCGCGATGGCCTCCTCCAGGTCCTGCAGCACCCCAGCTACACTGTTCAAGTGTATGCCTCAGCTTGTCTCAAGACGTTCGTGTTGGCCTGCCCTCAGCAGCTCCTGCCATGCCTTTCGGTGTGCATGAACAGCCTTGGACGTGAGCTGGGACTCCTTGGTACCGGACGGGGCTCCCCTCGTCGGTGTCTCGGCTTTGCCCACGGCCTTGCCGCTGGTCTCAGCGCCAGTCCCCAGCGCCCGCTCTACGGCTCCGTCGATATCAACAGCCGAGTGCTGACCATGTCCACGAACCTGCTCAAGTCGAGCGGCAGCTCCGAGCTGCGCGTCGCCAGCACCCAAATCCAGGTCGCCTGGACGTTGATCGGGGGTCTCATGTCGCTCGGCCCCAACTTTGTCAAGATCCATCTCTCGCAGTTGCTGCTGTTGTGGAAAAATGCCTTGCCCAAGCCCCTGTCCAAGGACAGCTCCATACACAGGAACTACCTCAACGCCTCCTTCCTGACGCACGTCAGAGAGTGCGCCCTTGGCTCGATTCTCGCATTCCTCCAGTTCAACAGCCGGCTTCTCACCGTCGATGTCTCCAAGCGGATCGCGACGATGCTGCAAAACACCACGGCGTTCCTCAAGACGCTACCTTCAAAGAAGACGGCCGAGGATATGAGCGAGAGACTGGCCCCATCCTTGCAGCTTCAGGACCTTGAGGTCATGGTACAGCGGAGGGTGCTACAGTGCTACACCAAACTGGTCAACATTAGTCCGGCCGGCGGGACCGAGGCTCTCCTGCAGTCAAACCTCCTCACATTAGCCATCTCGCTGTTTGCAGACCCGGATAACTACACGCCCAGCTCCCTGAGCACATCCATCGCGAGCACCGCCGGTACCTTCGAGTCCATTTGGGACATTGGCGACAACTCAGGCTTTGGCGTGACGGGCCTCGTCCGCGGCTTCAAGATCAGGCCGCTCCCAGGACAACACGAGAGCCCGATCGAGGTCACTCCCTCCGGCAGGGAAGGGCCGGAAGAAGAGATCGAGAAGCTCCTCCTCTCGCCTGTCTGCGGCACCCTCGAGCACGACGCCTCCGTCCTTTACATTGGGAGTGCTGATGGCCCCAGCCTCCCCGACCCTGCGGCCACTGAGGTGGTCAACATGGCTATTCAGCTCTTTGCCTTTGTGTTTCCGCTCACGCCACCCAAGGTCCAGGAGAGCGTCCTCGAACAAGTTACTACCTTTATTGCGGCTGGATCTCTGCAAAGAGATCTTGGCCGGAAGGCGGCCATCGTCGTCAACGTAGCCACCGCTCTCCTGTCGATCTTGCGTGTGGCCGTCAAGGAAACAAAGTCGCCTCCGGGCGACGTGACTAACGCGGCCGTTGAGAAGCTCATCCAGGAGTTACTCCGGGATTTCGTGCTGGATCGGGACCAGTACGTGCGAAGCATCGCGTATGAGGCCGTTGCTCGACTTTGCGGCACCTGCGGAAATGCCTTCACAAATCAAGAGATCAAGTATCTCGTCGACACCATCGTGGTCAACCGCGAGCCTAGTGCGCGTGCTGGTTGCGCGATGGCTCTGGGAACCATTCAGGCCAAGATCGGGAGCATGGCAGCGGGGTATCATCTCAAGACCATCCTCAACATCCTCCTGTCTCTCTGCAATGACCCCCACCCGATCGTGCACTACTGGGCGTTGGAGGCCGTTGCGCGGGTTTCCGACGCGTCCGGCCTTGGATTCTCAAACTATGTGTCGGCCACCCTGGGGATGCTGGCCAACCTCTACTTCTCAGAGACGCACAACGCGGAAGTGGCCTTGCCCGCCACGATGAACCTCGAGGTCGAGTCATCCACCTCTGCCGCAATCGCTCACTGCGTGGACTCGCTCATCAACGTCCTCGGTCCTGATCTGCAGGATTCCACCAAGTCGAGGGAACTGATCCTCACCCTTGTTGGTTATTTCCAACAGGAGGAGGATCTGGAGGTCCAGAGAGCAAGCCTTGTCTGCCTGGAACACCTCTCGCTGTACGCTCCGGGGTACATGAACTTCACGGACTACGTCAAGACGCTGCAGGGCTACCTTTCCTCCGAACACACTGTTCTCCGGGACGTTGCCGTTGATGGACTGCATAATCTCATGAAGCGGAATCCGTACGACGTTATCGAAGCCGCAGACAAGGGGTTTGAAGACCAGCTCTGGCTTGTTCTGGACTCGGACCCGAGCCACGACGGGATGCACAACACCCTCCGGAACTGGATGCGGCACACGTGCCTGACGAACACCGCGGCTTGGCTAGCGCGGTTCCAGCATGTCCTCAAGATGACCAGGCCCAAGGACATTGTGAAGGAGACCGCGACGACCAAGAAAGCCAGCACCGGCCTCGACCTCCAGGATGAGGAGGTCGCAGGGTTCGCCGCCGCGCCGAGCGGCTCAAAAGACGAAAAGGATGCTGCTCCCGGCGGCCCAGATGTTGAGCCCCTGAGATGGCAGGTCACGACTTTTGCGATGGACTGCCTCAACGACATTTTCATTATCGTGGCGAAGGATATCGCCACAAACGGCGAGTCCGCAGCACAGACCGCCCTCCAGGCCAAGATCGCTGACGTTGTGCGGATGGCCTTCTCAGCATCCACCTCTGGCGTGGTGGAACAGAGGATCTGGGGCTTGAAGATTATTGCCGCCGTCCTCAAGATGTTTGGCAAGGTGCCCGACCCGGACTTTGAGGAGGCCATGCTTCTCGAGCAGTACCAAGCCCAGATCAGCTCGGCCCTCACGCCAGCGTTTGCCGCGGACTCGTCCCCTGAGCTGGCCGCCGAGGCGGTTAACGTCTGCGCCGGCTTCATCGCAACCGGCATCGTTACCGACGTCGACAGGATGGGCAGGATCCTCAAGACCCTGGTGAGCTCGCTCGAGAACTTCAGAACCGAGGACGAAAACGCCGGCATCGGCGACCTCAAGGGGCTGAGCTCCAACGCGCGCGTCATGGTCAAGATGGCCGTATTTGGCGCCTGGGCCGAGCTCCAGGTCGCCAGCTCAGAGCAGAAATACCTGCTCGACGTCCTCAAGCCGCACATTGGCACGCTGACGCCGCTCTGGCTGGAGTCGCTCCGGGAGTTTGCGCGGCTTCGGTTCGAGCCTGACATCTCCATGACCCTGGGGCCCCCGTCGCTGTCTGGCAGCCTGGATACAGTCTACGCTGCGCTGAACAGGGAGACGCAGCTCAAGTTCTACCAGGACTCGTGGCTGAAGCTGGTTGATGCCATTGCAAGCCTCATCGGCCAGGACAGCGAGTTTGTCTTTGATGCTCTCGATGGCAAGGAGGTCTCAGGCCCGAATACCAACGGCGGCTCCAAGGGCCCTGACATCAACTACCGCGACGAGCCGGTTGCGTTCTTCTTTGTGCTGTTTGGCATCGCGTTTGAGGCGCTCGCCACCAAGCCCGGCCAGAGCGAGTCACTTGCGACGCAGGAACAGACGCTTGCGATTCTCAACGCGCTCAAGAAGATCCTGCATCCGAGTGTGTCGGGCCAGGCCATCTACCGCGAGGCGATCTTCTCCGAGACGATGGACCTCCTCGACCGGCTGGTCCTGACGGAGGGCCTTGATGTCCAAGGGGTGATTGTCGAGATTGCGAGGGACCTCTGTCTCTCCCACCCGGCTGCGCGGAAACACGAAGAGGCCGACAACAACGAACTGTCGGAGGACATTGAGCAGCTGTTCGAGCTCACCCGCATCATCGTGCTGGTCTTGGCCGGCCTGCTGCCCAACCTCAGCGAGAGCCCGCAGCCGATCCGCCACCAGATGACGGAGGAGGCCGTGCTCCTCATCAAGACGTCGCTGAACGCGCTGGTGGACGCGGCCGAGGTGTTCCCGGCCATCATCAAGACGGACCTGTACGCGTGCATCATCCACATCTTCGCGACGATCCTGGCCACGCCGTCGTGCCAGGACGTGATCGTGCCGCAGTCTCTGCCGACACTCAAGCGGTTCATCGCGAGCATGTCGGGCGCACCGCGCCAGGAGGGGTCGCAGACGCAGACGGACGTCCAGCTCCTCGGCTGCGCGCGCCGCTTCCTGTCCATCTACCTCAACGCGCAGAAGCGTGAGGTGCCGACGTCGCTCACGTGCGTCAAGAACTCCCTGCTGGCGCTGACGATTCTGTTTACGGGCGGCAAGAACCAGCTGCCCGCGACGGAGCCGCTGGTTGCGCGCTTCCTCGAGGAGCTCCTTGATTGTCTGACGGATCGCATGGTGAGCGACGCTTTCCTTCCTTTCTTCCCCTCCCCTCTCCCCAATTCCCTTACTAACTCACCCTGCCTAATAGACCGCCAAAATCGCCGCCAACTGCATCCGCTCACTCCTCCTCCAACCGCACCCGACTCCCGCCGACCAAACCCTCACGCGCCACCTCCTCCCGCGCCTCCTCGCCTTCGTGACAAACACGGACGCCGAAGATCCCGAGCGCGCCCGCGCCCTTGTCGCGCACGCCCTGTGCCAGTACGTCGCGTCCCTTTCCAGCTCTTCTCTATCCACCTCGATCGGAAACGACCGACCAACGGTGGCCGCCATGGCGCTGGTGCTCCCCGCGCTGCTGGCACACGCGCTGAGCGAGGGGAGCGAGGTGTATCGCGAGACGAGTGGGAGGCTGTTGGAGCTGGCGTCGGCGGACCAGGCGGCGTTCCGCGCGGTGGTGGGGGCTATGGGGGAGGGGCAACGGGGGTTTATGGAGGAGGTTATTCGGAGTGGGAGGGGGGTGGATGGGGGGAGGGTAAGGGAGGAGGGGGTCAGTCGGGAGCCGACGATTGCATTGAAGATGGATTTTGGGGGGTAGAGTTGTTGTTGGGGGGTGGGACGAAGGGAAGGGGTAGATTCGGGTGGGTCGATATATCTAGATGTCTATGTTCAATGCGAACCAACCTGTCCTGCTGATGAAAAATCCGCCTCTATGGATCAAATCACCCCAAATATCATCCCCCCTTAAACCCCACCAGCTAGCTCGCCGCCAAAATCTCAACCGCATCCGGCGCGGGCGAGGTGTCGGAGCGGGCGTCGTGGCGGGCCTTGTTCTCCAGCGCCTCGCGGGCCTCGCGGGCGCGCTGCTCGGCCTCCTTCTGGCGCTTGTGGCCCAGGTAGGTGGCGTAGCGGATGGTGCCGAGGGTGAGCACGGCCATGAAGATGATGCCGAGGACGGAGCGGCGGATGAGGACCCAACGGAGCGCCTCAATGTTGGACTTGGCCTCGCTGTTGAGGGCGACCGAGATTTTGTAGTTGATTTGTTGGATCTGGGTATCACGGGGGAGGGCGTGTTAGTGAGAAAGGGGGCATGGAGA
>MU855700.1:0-30169 GCA_033296695.1 Staphylotrichum tortipilum
CCCCCCCCCCCCAAAACATCCTCCACCCCCCGGCCATGAACCCGTTCTCACACCCCCGATTGGCCACACCTCTACATTCATGGTTGCCTCGGCTCTGGGCAAGAGACTCCGCCAGCTGGAAGACACCACCGACGCCAGCTCACCCGCCGCCAAGTACCGGCGTGCCGAGTCCGGCTCCGAGCTCTCGGCCCACCACGACGAGAACCCGAGGAGCCTCCGCCTGGACGAGCTGACCAGCTTTTGCGACTACGTCGTGCCCGCCAACGCCCTGCGGCGCGACCGCTACCTCAGCGAGGCCGTCGCCGACAGGCACCTCAACAACTTCTTCCGCACCACCCACGTCCTGCTCCCCATCCTCGACCCGGCCGTCTTCAGGGGGCGCTACAGCACGCTCCGCAAGCTCTTTGGCGACCGCCGGCTCGTTCTTCCCACACCAGACGGCCCCGGCCGCCCCCAGTTTGTGTGTCTGCTGTACTCTGTGCTCGCCCTCGGCGCCCTGTACGAGGACGGCCACGAGGACAGCTCGTCGTGGGCCTCGTGGTACTTTGCCGAGGCCCAGGACATGCTTGGGCACCTCCTCGACGCCACCAATCTGCAGTCAGTTCAGGCGGCTGTGTTTCTCGTGAGTGCCGTCTTGTACACTTATCGTTCCTACGTGGGGTTGTTGTTGATGTGGCTTGCCAACCTTACAGGGCGCGTACGCACAGCACGCCATCCGACCCAATTGCAAGTAACTTTCCCCCCTGTGCACTTTTCACCCACTAATACACGCCCTCCCCTCCCCGGTGGCTTACATCCACACCGGCCTCACCACCCGGCTTGCCTACTCCATCGGTCTCAACGTCGACTCCTCACACCGTGCCCTCGGCTTTGACCTGCAGGAGGCCCGCCGCACCTGGTGGGTGATTTACATCCAGGATGTTGAGTTGAGCTTGGACTCGGGCCGGCCCATGTCAGTGTCGGCCCGCTCGTCCCAGGTGAACTTTATTGACTATCCGGTCGAGGTGAGTTTATAAGACCTCCTCCACATGCTTAGGGGATGCATTAACTTGACTCGCTGACTGTGAACGTCCATAAACTAATAGAGATCATTTCCCCGCGATGGAACCATTTCGGACTACCCTGCCCAGGTGCCTTTTATCCGCTACCTGGCAGACCTGGCGAGGCTTACTCGAAAGATCCTCAAGCTTGCACATGTATGTATGGAGGCAGTTGATCTTGTTTTCAAGTATCTGACCGTCCATCACTACAGTCGGGAGACGGCGACGAGCCAGCCATATCCAGGCTCGAGGGACGAGAAGCCCTGCGGCAAGAGCTGGACTGTTGGCGATCCGCCCTCCCAAGCTACTTGAGTATCGACGACCGTGGCGGCGAGGACACCGTTCCTCGGTCCCCGGCCCATTGACAGTCCAGACAACAAAGCAGCCTGCGGATTCGTGAGTACTCTTACCGGTGGCCAGCATCTTTTGACCACACTGATGATCAATAGACTACAACCTCTCCCTCATAATCCTCCTGCGGAGTTCCGTTACCGGACCAGCCGCAACCGAGCACGACGACGCCGCCACCCACAGTCCCGGGCAGTCCCTGACGTCTCTCCACAGGGCAAAGTGCCTTGATGCCGCCCGCGACATGATCAGCCATATCCACCAGTGCTTCGAGCTGGAGCCTGCCCTGCGCCGGTGGAGCTACTACTGCTTCTACTGTCTCCAGGCGACCCTCGTGCTGCTGCCCAAGGTCGCCGACGACTGTTCCCGCACGCGGCGCCGGCGCCGGCAGCACCTCGCGGGGAACACCACCAACAACACTAACACCAACCCTACAGACACCACCGCGAGCCACGACAGGCCCAACGGCGTCAACGACACCCCCGCACCCCCTCCTCCAGCCGCCCTCGACCCCACGAATAACACCGACTCGGCAGCCGCCGCAGCAGACTCAACTGCCTGCCGCCTCGCCGTCGAAATTTTCGCCCAGATCCGCCTCAAGGCGTCCCAGCGCTGCGCCGACCTCGTCCGGCAGTTCCTCGAGAAATGGACGGCGGTCCGCCCTCGCGACGACCGCCGCAGCAACCCGCTCCTGGAGCAGCACCACGCCCGGACCGCCCACCCCGCTCACCTCCCACCCCGCCCTCAACCCCCCTCACCCACCCACAGTCCCAACCACAACGTTCACCACCCCTCCCGCCGCCGCAGGCAGCGTCACCGCCACCTCCTTAACAGGCGGGACCGCCTCCCCGGGTGTCCTCTCCCTCGACGGCCTTCAGGCCGAGTTGTATGGGGCATTGTACGGGACTGCGGCGGGGGCGGAGACGCCGGGGCTTGTTCTCAGCGGGGGTGTTGGCGGAGGTGGGAGTGGGATGGGGGGTCCAGGGGTGGGGGGAGGTGGGGAGGGGGGAGGGGGAGCGTGTTATTATGGTGTTGAGGGGGTTGGGGGAGCGGGGTATGAGGAGGAGGCTTATCAGATGTGGTTTGGGTAGGTAGGTACCTAGGGAGGGTTGGTCGCAGAAGGTTAGGGGGGTTGGGTTTGTTTACTTGGGGAAAGCGGGCTGGGGTTGCTCCGGTGGAGATCACATTGTTGCTGGTTTTGGGGTGTGAGGTAGATACTGGGCATATTCTAATTATTAACTGGGGGTTATTATCTAATGAAGGAGGAAAAGAAGATCAGTTGGAAAGGAGATTGAAACAAAGGATAACGATCTTGTTCGCCCTTCTTCCTGTGCTTCTTTACTTTCTTTTTTGCTTCCCTTCCCCTTTACGCCATTTTTGTTGAGCTTTCTGTTTTCCTGCCTCTCGTTCTTTTTTCGGTATTTTTTTGACTTATTTTTTTTTATCTCCGTTTCAACTTCTTTTTCGATCTCCTTTTCGGCCTCATTTTCGGTCTCATTTTCGACTTTATTTTCGACTTCTTTTTCGACACTCTTTTCGACCTTCTTTTCGACCTTCTTTTCGGTCTCCTTTTTGACCTCCTCCGCCCTGATTTCCCCCTTTCCTGCCCTTTTTGCGATACAAATTCTGACTCGGCTACTCACACTTGACAAGATGGACGACCAACGTATTCTCCACCCGCCGTCCGCTCTGCCGGAGCAGGGTGTCAACAATCCCCAAACCCGCGGAGCCTCCGCGGGCGCCACCCGGCACGACGCCGACTCGGCCTGACACGCCGGCGCGACAAATGCTGATTAAACTCCAGGGACCGGCTGATGGTGGCAATGCAAGATGTTGATGAAATAGCACATTGACTTGCCGTCCTCGCTGGTAACTTTCTCCTGGAATTAATCATAACGTGGACTCACACTGCACACACTCACAACACCAACACCGCCATTATTTACTTACCCCTGAACCCCTAAACTCAACACCCCGTACCACAACCATGGATCCCTCCAAAGTCACTACCCTCCCTCTCAAAGACCTGACTATCTCCAACATCACCGAGAACGTCAACCTCGTCAACAGCACGAACCCCTCGCCACGGCTGCGCTTCCTCCTCTCGCGCCTCACCACCCACCTGCACGACTACGCGCGCGAGACGCGCCTCTCGCAGGGCGAGTGGCTCGAGGCCATCAACTTCCTGACGGCCACGGGCCAGATCTGCACCGACGTCCGGCAGGAGTTCATCCTCCTGTCCGACATCTTCGGGCTGAGCCTGCTAGTCGACAGCATCGACCACCCCAAGCCGGCGGGGTCGACCGAGGGAACCGTGCTGGGCCCCTTCCACACGCACGACGCGGAGGAGCTGGAGAACGGCGCGATCATGGCGCACGACGAGGGCGGCGAGAAGCTGCTCGTCGTCTGCACCGTCAAGGACGTCTACGGGAACCCGATCGAGGACGTCGCCGTCGACGTCTGGGAGACGGACAGCACGGGCCACTACGACGTGCAGCATCCCGGGCGGGACAGGCCCGACGGGCGGTGTGTGTTGAAGAGCGACGCCGAGGGCCGGTTCTGGTTCCGCGGGATCGTGCCGGTGTCGTACCCGATCCCGCACGACGGGCCCGTCGGCAAGCTCCTGCTGCGCCTGGGCCGGCACCCGATGCGCCCGAGCCATATGCACTTCATGTTTGAGAAGGCCGGGTGGGACAAGCTGGTGACGGCGCTGTACCTGCGCGGAGACCCGTACGAGACGACCGATGCCGTGTTTGGTGTCAAGCAGTCGCTCATTGTGGAGCTCGGGACGGTGGACAAGGAGATGGCGGCGCGGTATCCGGGGGTGGTGGAGGGGACCAAGTTATTGCAATACGATTTTGTCTTGGTGACGGAGCAGCAGAGCGCTGAACTACGCGATCGGAACAGTATTGAGGCACTGGGACGGCTGGGCATGGAGAAGGTTAAGATAGTAGATGGACTGCCAGTGCCTGAGCTGGACTGAGGGACGGACAGGGGCTTGCTCTCATGGGCTCGGTGACAGCGTCGACAGCCGCCTGTCGCTAAACTACATAGCATGGCCAATAATACTAGGAAATAAGAGAAAAGGGAGGAAGAAATGAATAAAAACAAAACTCGGATCAGAAAACAACCGACTTCATTGAATGCCAACCTCAGGCGGTGTCGGCGTCGAGTTGCACACTTACACTATTGATTCTCACCTCAGTCACTCTTACTCGCTCACTGCTGCCCATGCCCACTCGCGGCTTACAAAAACAGCCGGTCCCGGATCCGACTGCCCGGGAAACCTTGTCCAGGCAGGATCTCGCGGAGGCCCCACGGGTGTCCTCGCCACCCATCATGTGGAGAACATTCTGCCGGGATGCAGGTACCTTGGTACCTTTGAGACGTCCAACTCTATCACTCTCCAATAAATTACTTGGGGTCGTTTCCACCAGAACGACGAGCTCTCCAGTGTGCGGCGTGTCAGTTGATGTTGCTCTGATATCACGCCGACCCTCCAGGAATCCAACTCACCAACAACAACTGTCTTGTTCCCCCGCCCCACGCCCACCATGGAGTCCTTCGTCTACACAGCCAGCCCGAGCCGGGTCGTCTTTGGCCCCGGCGCCTCCTCCAAGCTGCCCGACGAGCTCGCCCGCGAGGGCCGGCAGGCCGCCCTGATCCTCTCGACCAGCTTTCAGGTGGGCGAGGCGGAGCGGCTGCGCGGGCTCCTGGGCCCCAAGGCCGTCGGCGTCTTCTCCGAGGCCGCCATGCACACCCCGACCGACATCACCGACCGCGCCGTGGCCTACGCCCAGCAGCTCGGCGCCGACTGCGTCGTCTCCGTCGGCGGCGGCAGCACCACGGGGCTCGGGAAAGCCATCTCCATCCGTACGGGCTTGCTGCACATCTGCATCCCGACGACCTACGCCGGCAGTGAGATGACACCCATCCTGGGCGAAACCTCCGCCGGCCGCAAGACCACGCGGCGCGACCCGCGCATCCTGCCCGCTGTCGTCATCTACGACGTCGACCTCACCACCACCCTCCCCGCCGGCATGTCGGCGACCAGCGGCGTCAACGCCATCGCCCACGCCGTCGAGGCGCTCTACGCCCCCGACACCAACCCCATCATCCGGCTGCTCGCCAAGGAAGGCGTGCGCGCGCTGGCCTCGGCCCTCCCCATCATCGTCGCCGCTCCCACGGATCCCACCGCGGCCGCCACCCTCCCCGCCGCGCGCAGCAAGGCCCTCTACGGCGCCTGGCTCTGCGGCCTCTGCCTTGGCAGCACCGCCATGTCGCTGCACCACAAGCTCTGCCACGTCGTCGGCGGGTCGTTCAACCTGCCGCACGCCGAGACGCACACCATTGTCCTTCCGCACGCGGTGGCGTACAACGCGCCGGCGGTGCCCGCCGCCATGGCCGACCTCGCCGAGGTGCTCCCCGGGTCCGAGGGCGACGCGGTCAAGGGGCTGAATGTGCTGCTGGAGAGGTTGGGGGTGGAGAGGGCGCTGAAGAAGTACGGGATGGAGGAGGAGCAGGTGGCGGAGGCGGCGGGGATCGCGATGGAGAATAAGTACTGGAATCCGAGGGAGGTGGATCAAGAGAAGGTGAGGGAGTTGATCAGGAGGGCGTGGGCGGGGGAGCCGGCGAGGGGGGATTTGTAGGGGAAGGGAGCCACTGTGTATAAGTAGGGGTCGGTGTGCATGATGGTTTCTGTGTGTCTTGTCAGGGGAAGCAAAACAAACCATGTTTAAATTCGTTCGTGATCACAGCCCCTGAGACCAACAACAAACATGCATAACCTGCTTGACCCCTTGAAACGCCACCACCTAAATGCCCACCCACCCCTTAACGGGTACATGTAAACATACCAACCCAAAACCCAACCCCCAGCTCACCCCTCCCCCTCCCCCTCCCCCTCCCCTTCTGCACCATCCACCAAGTCCCTCCCCCTCAGCTCCTACGCCCGCGAGGGATTCGCCGCACCCCCCGCTTGTCCCGCTGCAGCACCCCCCGTCCCCGCCGCCGCCGTCTTCTTCCTCTTAACCGGCTGATACACATCATTAAAATTCATCGACACCCCCAAGAACCTCATATCCACATCCGGCTGGTACGCCAGGTCCCCCAGCAGCACCTGCAATCTCGCCTTGAAGCTGGCACCCAACTGCCCCAACCTCTCCGCCAGCGCGGGCAGTTCCGAGCGCAACCCCCCACCATCCCCAGCAGCATTATCCCCTGGCGCGGTGGTAAAAGGGTCTTCAAGATTGGGGTTGCTGCTATTGTCCGCCAGCCGCGCACGCTTCGCCCGGCGCACCATGCCCACCGCGTCCGACTCCTGCCGCCGCGTAAAGTCCGAGAGCGACCAGCCGTACAGCCCGTCGACACAGTCGCGGTAGGCGAGCATGGTGCGCAGCAGCTCGCTGAGCTGTACCATGTACGAGTTGCGGTCTTCGGGGGTGGGCGCAGCGGCGGGGTTTGTGGACGACGGGTCCGCAGCCGCGGCTTCCTTCAGCGCGTCGTGGTATTGCCTGCGGCGGGCGCCGAGGAGGCCCTTGTGGGTGATGGCGGTGAGGTACTTTGTGTGGGCGGTGATGAGGTCGTCGAGGGTGCAGTCGTCCTTGCGGATGTTGGACTGCAGCTCCGACCAGGACGACTCGATCACCTCGAAGAGGATGTAGTACTGCAGCTGGCCGACAAAGTGCACCATCTCGGCGAGCACGCCGCGCGTGCTCTTCCACACCTGCAGGACCTGCTCGTCCGACGTCTGGAGCACCCCGCGCGAGCCTGTCATGCACTTGCGCCAGGTCGACGAGAGGGCAAACTCGACGCGCTTCACGCGCCAGAGAAAGTTGAACACCTTGAGGTACTGCCGGTTGCCCCACTCGGTGACGACCACGTCGACGGGCGCATCGATCTTGTACTCGAGCGTGAAGCAGTCCCAGCCGATGTCGCCGTGGCTGAGCTGCAGCATGCGCGCGTCCAACCGGCGGAGCACCTCCTCGCTGTCGTACTGGGCGTTGGAGCCGCGGATGGCGTGCTCCAGCTGTGCGGTCAGGGTGTGGCGGTACTGCGCAAAGGCGGGCCGGTCGAGGTTGGCCGCGAGCGACTCCATCAGGAGGGCGATGAAGTCACCCTGGCCGAGGAGGATGTAGTTCTTGAGGGCCTGCAGGTGGTCGAACAGGCGGAAGCGGTCGCTCATGAGGTGCATCAGGCGGCGCATGGTCGTCTTGTACGCCTCGTCGATCCAGGCCTCGAGGGTCGCCGTATCGCCGTAACAGAGCTGCTTAGACGACGTCTTGCTGTAGGCGTCGACCCACTGGCTGTCGCCGCAGCTGTGGCGGATAAAGTTGAGCGACTTGCCGATCAGGAACACCTTCTGGGCAAAGTCGGCCGTGATAATGCTCGGCACCATGGCGTCGACCACCTCGTACTTGGAGTTCCAGACACTAGCCTGGCCCTTGGCCTTGGACTCCTGGCGGTCCTCGTCGTTGGGGCTCTGCTCGCGGACGAAGAACTCGAGGTGCGGGTCGGACAGCTCGCCGTCGTAGATCCAGCGGCGCAAGATGTCGTAGAACGGGCGGGTCACGTCGGCGAGGAGGCGCTCGGCAAAGGCGGCCACGACGGGGTCACCGTGTGAGGCTGAGAAGCCGTGGATCATGCTGATGAGCTGGCCGCCGTGCTTCGTGTTGCTCTCCTCGGCGATCAGCGACATGAGACGTAACCCCATGGTGGCTTCCCGCGTCCACACGACGCAGCGCTTCAGCGTCACGCCGGCCTTGCCAATGCCGCCCCGCGGCGCCGACTCGTCGAGGGCGGCAAGAGCCCGTCGTATTTGGGCTTCTAGGGTAGCGACGAGGGTGAGATAGGACCGGAGCTCATTGCTGATGGCGGCACGCAGGCTCTGTCCCAGCAGGCCCTTTGCGGGGGACTTGACAAAGGAGGACAGCCCGCGGTACAATAGAGAGGGCTCGGCTAAGGTGTGCAGGAGGGAGACAATAGGAGGCGGGAGGGTTGGGGGTAGTTTCAAGACGGTGTCCTTGGCAAAGGGAAGGGTGGTGGAGGATAGCCCTTGGAGGGTGAAGGGGAGATCGCGCAACAGGCCCATCTCTGAGGGCTCAAAGTCGTTCGAGCTGTCGGCCAGCAGGGTCGACTTGATCAAGACATCCCTTGCGGCGGCCTTTGAGGTGCCATCGGCAGGGGGTTGCGGAGGGGCCCTCTCCTCGGTCTGGGTGCGCTTTGTCTTCTCTGTAGGCAACTTCTTTAGGCCACCCGGGGCAAACGCCTCGTGAACCGCCTCTTCCTCGGGCGTCGGCGTGGGGACCACACTCGACGCCCTGGAGCGCCTCTCCTTTTCGGCGGGGCCCGCCCTCTGGGTCGTCCTCTGCTGGGGTGGCGGTTTGGGCGGGCTCAGAGGCGGGGCCTCGTTGGGGTCCGGGGAGTCGGAGAGCTGGTAGAGGAGGTACAGGATGGCCCACTTCTGGTTCAGTACGGGCAGCGACAACAGGCGGGTGTAGAGGTTCGAGAAGCGCAGGGCCTGGGTGGGGTTGCTCTGGATGAGCTTGCGCTTGATCAGGTCCGAGGCATGGTTGACGTCCGAGGCGATGGCGGGCGACGCGGGGCTGCGGAACGGAAGGGGGGTCAGCAATAGCAGCTATAGCCTGGGAACCCAGTACACAATGGCTACCCACCGGTCAAACATGGCCCGCACGAGCTCGAAGCAGGCATCGTGGCGGTCCTGGGCGGCCTGGTCGTCGTCGTCGGGGCGGGCGGGCACCAGGTGCGTGATCAGGCTGTCGATGGCATTCGACACTCGGTTGCGCTGGTTGGCGGCCATGGCTGCTGGCTGGTACCTATTGCGTCATGATCGGGTGTTTGTTTGTCTGTCTGCCTCTTCCTTGGATGTTGGTTTGTGGACTGCAGATTGTTGTTGTTGGGTCTCGAGTCCGCAGCAACCAGGCGACAACGAGGGGATGGATTGGGTGCGGTGCTGCAGTCGCCTGCACGACCAACTGTATTTCGCCGCTGGAGGAGACGCGACGCGACGACAGAAGCTTAGGGTGCTGTTGCTGGTGCTCTGCTGCTGCTTGGACCGCCCAGCAAGCGGCCAATGTGGGGCAGCGGTACCTCGGCTCCCACCTGACTTTTGCGTGCATGGTATGTCACTCGCCGCTTGCCTGTCCCCTGCGCAGAGGCCCCAAGCGCCTGTGTCGTTCGCCTGCTGCCGCTGAGGCTCCATAAATTTCTCGACTGCTTGAACCCACGACCGACCACCTCAGTCCAGCCCGCCGACACAGATATCATCGCCTCGACAGCGCCACCATGCCCGATCTATCGATTTGAATCCGGAATCACGATCGCATGAGCACGCCCTACATTTTGATGCGCAGATGAACGCGGGTTCGCCCCTCGCCGGTGCTGCATCTCGCGCGCGACACTCCTGACGCCTCCTTTCGCGCGCAACCCGAGCATCGCTCGCTCTGAAGCTCTCTCCACCACTCCACCACCTCTGACTGCATCCCACATATCACCCACACCCCGCCAACCACCCACCACCACCACCACCACCACCACCACTCGCTTACCTATTTGCCATCCCGTGGCCGGCCGCAGTCCGCGTGTGGCCACACGCCCACGCCCCCAGCTCCCACCATGGTGGACATCAACCCCGCCGCCCTGAGCAGGCCTTCCATCAGCCTCTCAACCCCCGTCCTCTCCAAGCAGTCCATCAATGTCTCGCTGCCGTCACTACACAAGACCCCCAAGACCAGCCAGCTCATACCCGCCCGTATCGATCTCGAGCCCATCTACTCGGCCCTCAAGGTGGGCATCGGGGCGGAACAATGGGCAACCTACTCGGAGTCTATGACCAACTTCCTGATCGGTACGCACCTAGGCCAATTTGGG
The DNA here is from genome assembly GCA_033296695.1 of Staphylotrichum tortipilum. Taxonomy (NCBI): domain Eukaryota; kingdom Fungi; phylum Ascomycota; class Sordariomycetes; order Sordariales; family Chaetomiaceae; genus Staphylotrichum; species Staphylotrichum tortipilum. Next base: position 10,278 of record MU855700.1, read on the forward strand.
GGGGAGGGGGAGGAGGAGGATACTACTACAGAGGCACATATACTGACCATACCATCCCCGCGCAGGCCGTCTCAACCAAGCCGAATTCACCGAGCGCATCGAACCCATACTAGCGTCCCCGGACGGGTCAAAGAAGCACCTCCACAACCAGCTCATCGCCGCCATCTACGGGAATGTCACACGCGAGATGCCCGACCAGGGCCTCGCGCCCTGGGTCAGCGCCAACAACAAGCCCTCGGCCGCCGGCGGCAGCAAGCCCGTGTCTGGGGACGCTGCCGAGCGGAGGTTGAAGGGGGAGGTGATGCAGCTGCCGGCCCGTGACCGGCGGCGCATCAAGGACCTGGTACAAAACGATGTGAGTCGGCGATCCCAATGGCTGGTTGTTGTTGCTGTCGCACTGGTTCTTGTACTGACCCATGCCATGCGCAGTTTGACCCGTACGAGTCGCTAGCCAACGTGTTTGCCGACCCGGCCCGCATCCGGCCCGTCAAGACCGAGGTGCCGGCCAGCGCAACCGGCGGGCTAAGTCGGATGAGTATGCGCCCCCAGCTACCCACTATCCCCGAACCATTGGCCACTCCACTAACACCCCCTTTCTCTCCCTCCCTCCAGACTTTGACCTCGAGATCCGAAAACGCTACGCGCAGCCCCTTGCCGTCGAATCAGGCGAGTTCCCGGACGTCAGCAACATCGAGGCGCGCATGCTGCCCTTCTGCTACGAGGCGGGCCTCGCCTCGGGCCACGCACCAGACGCGGCGCAGTTCATGTCCATCGCCACCGAGGCCTTCATCAAGGAGGTCATGACGTCCATGTTCAGCCGCACGCGCAGCAACCCGCCCGGGGACGCGGGCAACGCCGGGTTCGGCCCGGGCGGCAGCTGGATCCAGACGCATCGGTACCGGCGGCAGCTGGTGCGCGAGGAGGAGGCGTTCCAGCGCGGCGAGGTGTCGCGCGACAAGAGCGGCATGCTGCCCGTCGAGGCGCGCGCGGCGAGCGAAAGGGGACCGCTCGGCATCGCGGATCTGAGGCTCGCCATGGAGATGGGCGACTGCGGGCTGGCGAATTTCCCGATCATCAGCAAGTCGGTCGTGTACAGCTACCGCGAGGGCGAGCTGGAGAACTGGGACGACTACACGTACGTCGACGGGCGGGAGAGGGTCACGGACGCAGATGAGGATGTTGAGATGGGCGGGGTGAACGGGGCCGGGCCTGTTGTCAAGGCGCCGCCGCCCGCCGAGCCACCGCTCACCAATGGGGTGGGGCATGGCGATGATGCGATGGATATTGACAACGACATGTGGTGGGAGGGCGGGGAAACGGCGGACGGGGATTTCCTTAACGGGGTTCTGGATTCTTGCCTGGCGGTTGGCTAAGTCGGTCGACCGAGCAGGGGGCGGCTATTCTTTTTCTTTTCTTCTTTTTCATTTCTGCTATTTTTGTTCCCTTTTCTTTCCTCTTGTTTTTTACCCTCCCACCCAGCGTACACACGGAGTTTTGAGGAGGACGGCGTTGACAAAAGGGTCCGGCCGGCGGCGACCGGGTTTGCTTACATGGCATTGCATCGGTACTGGCATTTCTTGGGTGCGACGTGCCCTGTACACAACAACACTTCTTTTTTTCTTGGATGGACTTCATAAAAGGAGGACTAAGGTTGGATGGATGGATGGATGGTGTTGGTGTTGGTGTTGGGAGTTGGTGTTGGGCCGGGGAATGGTCATGGATGGGGAGGTGGATTGGGGAGCAGAAGGGGACGGGATGCAAGGGGAACGGGCACCTTGGTTGTTTAGGCACACGCACTCTCGGCGTACGACGGAGCAGGATACCTACCTGGGGGGCGGGCGTCGATATCGAATATCGGGGGCGTGGGAGAGGGCTTTTTGTACTGTAATTCTACGATCGATACCCGAAACAACCCTCGAGGGGACGGGGGGATGGAGCAGGATGGATGCGGCTGATTTTTTGTATGCCGGGTCGGCTGTGCTTGGGGCCAGTGAGAGAATATGCTGGAATTTACTGTGCAGATGATCAGAGATATGCGTGCCGTGGAATCGTGGAAAGGATGGCGGGTGGTGAGGTCCAGTGTTGAGTGAGGTGCTTCAGTGCTTGTGTGGCTGACAAGGGGTCGATTTACAGGGGTGTCGCGTCTCGGACCCGCCCAAGCACTTTACAGGCCTTGAGCTGCAGCAAACAGGACGCGTCTCACAGCGCGTCTGCCCCACCAATATCAAGCACCAACCCCCAACCCTGGCACCTCTCTTCCATCCACCCTCTCTTACACCCATGTGCACCAGTTCCACGCCAAATCCTCACATGTGCTGCTAGCCCAGCACCTCTTTTGACATTTTCCCACCTCAGACAGCCTCAATCGCAGGCACAATGGCCTCCTCAAGACCGTCTTCGCCCGCTTCAGGACCTCAATCCCGCCAATCTCGCTCTCGAAGCGCGACACCGACGCCCGCCACGACGCGGCTCAGCTCCAACAACCCGTTTGCCGCCCTCGACAGCAGCTCCGAAGATGACAACGAGATCCTCCGCCCGCGAGGGAAGCTCGCCTCGAGGATGCAAGTACGCGGCGAGGAGGCAGAGGAATCAGAGTCGGAGCTCGACCTTGACGCGAACTCGACGCGGGCCAGTCCGTCGAGGGAGGATAAACTCACAGCTACCTCGGCTGCAAGCAACGACGACATGGAGGGAGACGACGAAGACGTGATCATGCCGCGTCCCAGGAAGCTCACATCGCGCCGGGAACGCAGCTCTACCCCGGAGACGCGGCCACGGCAGCAAGAACCTGCCTCCTCCCCCGGCCTCTTCGTCTCGCCGTCCAAGCCCCAGTCTCCCGCCGCACACCAAAGTGACGCCGACATCGCCAGCTCCCCAGCTGTCACAAAGAACCACCGCTTCCAGGCCATGCTCGCCCAGAAGCGGGAAGAGCGCCTCGCCCGTGAGGTCGAGGAGGCACGCAAGAAGGCCGCTCGCCTGGAGGCCGTGGGTTACACCAACGACGACGACGACCTCCTGGTCGAGGATGACGCGGACGAGAGGATCACCGACGACGAGGGCGGCCGCAAGCTCACACAGGAAGCTGCCGCTGCCCGTCCCCCAAGGAAGGCGAGCAAGAAGGCGCTAGAGGAGATGAACCGCGAGACCCAGCGGTTGACGCGCGGCCTGCAGCTGGCGCATGAGGCCAAAGTCAAGAAGAAGATGACCAAGGCGAGCTTGTTTGAGAGGTTCAACTTTAAGCCTGCGGGCGCGGCAACAGCACCGGTTGAGAAGCCTGCCGCCGCCGCCGCGACAAGCTCTAGCCGTGCGCCGAGCCTCGCATCCGCTGGCCAGAGCGACGCCGAGATGAACGAGGTCGGGACGCCGCCTAGCTCGCCCCCGACTATCGGCAAGGAGGGCGAGGTTGAGGGTGCTGCTCTCTCAGCGGCAGCTGGGACTACGAACCTTGCTGCTGCTGCGGACGACGACGATGATTTCCCGACCCTGGAAGAGATCGTCGCCCGCAAGCAGCTCGACAAGGGCAAGGGCAAAGAAACCGCCGCCGACCTCGAAGAGGCCCCCAAGCCGGTGCCCCTGCGAAAGCGCGTCATCCTCCCGGCCAACATCGTCACCCTCGACTCAGACAGCGACGACGACCTCCACATCATCCCCTCCCCCAAATCCAAAATCGACGCCATCTTCGCCCGCATCCCCCTCAACCAAGCCAAGGAGCCCCTGCCGCTCCAACGCCTCCGCCGCCTCGCCCACCTCGACGACCCGGACAAGCGCCCGGCCCCGCCCTCCCGCCCGGGCAGCAAGGTCAAGAAGCAAGTCCAGGAGCCCGTCATGACCGCCGCCGAACTGCACGCCAGCCTGCTCCAGCGCGCGCGCCGCCAGGCCAAGCTCGAGCGCGACCGCAACCTGGAGGAGCTCCGTGCCAAGGGTGTGCACGTCCAGACGGCCGAGGAGAGGGCGCGCGAGCGGAGGGATGTGGAGAATATCGTTGCCAAGGCGAGGCAGGAGGCTGAGGAGATTATGCAGCGGGAGAGGGAGGATGCGAAAGCGGAGCGCAGGCGGAAGAGGGAGGCGGGCGAGGAGGACCCGCTGGGATGGGATGATAGTGAGGATGATGAGGAGTATCAGGAGGTGGAAGATGAGGCCGAGATTGAACTCTCTGGTTCGGAAGACGAAGAAGAAGAGCGGGGGGCTGGTCCCGCTGGGGAGTTGGTCGACGATGCTGCCGAGAGCGCGGAAGAGTCCGAGACTGAGGAGGCCGAGGGCGAAGCCCCCGCCGCCGAGTCGGACGAGGAGATGCTCCCCAGCTCCAAGCAAGCCCGCCGCAGGCCCAGGAAGCAGGTCACCATCCTCTCCGATGACGAGGACGACGCGGAACCCCCCATCGTCAAGGCCACTCCGCGCCCCAAAGCTCACTTCGCCAAATCCCCCTCGGCCAGCCACGCCCGCTCTCCCAGCGTGCCCACCTCCGTCCTGCGCTCCGCCACAAAGACCTTCATCCCGGGCCTCCCCGTCGCCGGCCCCGCCGGCCTCGGCCTCACCCAAATCTTCGCCGGCACCATGGACGACAGCCAGCTGGGCACCTTCCCCGGCGCGGGCGCCTCCCCCTCCCAGCCGCGTCCCACCTTTGACGTGACGGCCTTCCCGGATTCCAACTTCTCCCAGACCGCCCGCTTAGCCCGCGACGACGCCGACCTCCTGATCCTCGACAGCCAGCCAGCGGTCCGCGCGACCCAGCAGGCGGCGCCCGAGACGCAGGGCGTGCAGCTGCGCTTTGAGCAGAGCCAGGTCCACGGCTTCGACACCTTCCTCCGCGAGGATGCTAATGGGGTTAGCTCAACGCAGATGTCGGAGCTGCTCGAGCCGACGCAGGACGGCGGGTTCCAGAACTTCTCGCCGCTGCGGCAGCGGTTCGTGGAGCTGCCTGCCTCGACGGGGGATACCGTCGCCATTGGCCGTGCGGGCGAGACCCAGGCGGATGAGCAGAATGATTCGCCGCTGGTGCGCAGGACGGGGAAGCTCAGGCGCAGGGGGGAGGTTACTGCTTCACCCAGCCGGAGGCGGGTGGCTGAAGAAGAGGTAGAGAAGCCCGAGGCGGATGAGTTTGGGTTTGGCACCATGCCTACCAACAACAACGCATTTGCTGCTATGAAGGAGGCTGCGCTCAAGGAGAGGAAGCGCAAGGAGGCCGAGGCGTTTGACAAGAAGAAGAGCAGGGCACGGGGAATGGTCGAGGAGCAGGCTGAGGAGTCCGAGGATGAGTACGCCGGGCTGGGCGGCGCGGACGGGGAGGATAGCAGCGACGATGATGGCCACTCGGTCAAGGAGATGATTGACGATGAGACGAAGGAGGATGCGGGGGATGAGCGTAAGCTGGCGGCGTTTTACGCGTAAGTGTTTCCTCCGTCTTGCTCATGTGGATAGGTGGTAGACTGACGCCCTATAGTGACCGCGAGCGCGCCGCCGACGAGAAGCAGGTCGACAAGCTGTTCCACGACCTGACCACGGGCCAGCTGCGGCGCAAGCGCAACGGCAACTGGGACGACCTGTCGGACGACGACGACGGCGGCGAGCGCCGCCGCCGCATGAAGCGCCAGCAGTTCGCCAAGATGCAGCGCACCCTCTTCGCCGACGAGCGCATCAGCAAGGTCGCCGAGAACCCGCGCAACCAGGCGTTCCTGCGGACCATCGAGGACCACGGCAGCGATGAGGAGATGGACTTTTTGTTCGCGCCGGAGCCGGCGGCCGCGGAAAGCCAGGCCTCGCAGGCGTCTGCCTCCGCGACAGTCATCCCCAACAGCCAGCCGCAAGCCGCTGCTCCCCGCCTGCCCAACCCCCGCCGCACAAACACGGGCAAGAAGCCCTCCAACCTCAGCGAGATCCGCGAGTCCCTCTCGACCCTCCTCGACGAGCCCTACCACGGCGCCTCGGTCATCCCCGCCACCGACCCCGCCTCCTCTGACGGCGAGGAGGACGACCCAATCTCCAAACCCACCGGCCTCCCCAGCAGCAGCGACAAGGAAAACCTCCCCCGTGGCCCCCCCCCCCCCCCCGCGACCACCAACTCCCTCCTCTCCACTTCCTCCTCTGGCACTTCTACCTCCCGGACGGGGGCGGGGGGCAACCACATAGGCGGCGGCGGCGCAGGAAGCGACAGTATCACCAAGATCAAGAAACCGGCGGGCAAGCGGTCGGGGGTGAGTTATTTGGCGAGGGAGACGGAGAGGCAGGCCGCCGTGGCGGAGAAGGAGAGGCGCAGGGAGGAGAGGAAGGTGAAGGGGGCGGAGGGGAGGGGGAGGGCTGTTGGGGGGTTGTTTGGGGGTGGGAAGTTTGAGTAGATTGACTGTTGTTTTGGTAGGAGGGGGTTGGTAGGGGGATGGAGATGGGTGGGTGCCGGGGTGGATAGGGGTAGATGTTTGTGTCTCGGGTGTGTGTGTTGGCGGCAATGGGAGGAGGGGAGATCGTCGATGGGCTAGATTGTCGACGCAGGTTTGTGGGTTCGGGTTGGTCTTGTCTTATCTTGTCTTGTGTGGGTAGGGTACCAGTTTTGTACGGCATGGTTGTTTGGTATTTCCATCGGGACAGGTTATAAGGAGTAATGGGTACAGGCAGGGTAGGAGTTAGACTGCAATTCCTCATACTCATGGCTTCACACATGATAACTATCCATTTATGCAACATGAGTGTCTAGCTCGTCGAGGTGGCCGGGGACGGGATGGTTGCGCTCAGTGGGAGAAGCTTTCCCACCCCCACGCCCCTCTCAAGTCGTCAGTCAAGACACCCTCCACTCTCACCGGACCAACATGATCACCACCCCATCACTCTGAGTCCTCCTCATACGCTGGCTAGGTAGATGAAACCCAATTCCACGCAACTCCCCTCCTATCAGCACCGAGATCGGTCACTTGCCGACCAACGGAAGTAAACAAACCTCGCCCCCTTCTCCCACGGTTCATCCTCGCCCCCATTCCCAATTCTTGGTTTCATCCCTCGGGGTGGTGGTGGTGGTTTGCCTCACCTGCCTCACACGCCGAGACAGCCACAATAGATAGTGGCATGGAGCATAGATGGGGGAGCAGCCAGTGCGCGTGCCTCTCACACTCCCAGGTTGTCACCCCCCACCCCATTCCATGGCCGTGTCAGTGCCGCGGGCTGGGGACGGCCAGGTCACCAAGTCACGTGTGCCCTCTCCCAACACGGGACCAGCACATCACATCGTTCCCCGACGCCAGGAGACATGTCACTTGGAACTCGGATTCAGCAAGATTGGATACTTTGATGTCGACGCCTCCGCGTCCAGCTAGCTATCGTATAGCAACGCATTCCTCTTCCCTTTGCCTCCTCCCATACTCTTCTTCCTCAACCTCCCCAACCTTCAACCTCCCAAGCCTTCAACCTCCCAAGCCTTCAACCTCCCCAACCTTCGACCTCCCCACCGCCTTCCTCCCCCATTCCCCTCCCCGTCCTCTTGAATCGACCAAGGAAATTATTAGTGTAGGTGGTAGTACGTACATGCAGGGTAGGTCTTGCCTCTAAATCGTGTCGTTCCATCGTGGTGTCATGATGATCCCTGCCCCTCTTTCGCCTCCAGAAGATAACAAGAACAAAAGAAAACAAGTCAGAACAAAAGAACTGTAAGATGCGAGCGCCCAATTGTTGCACCCCCCCACCAAAAACAAAGCCAATCCGTAGCCAGCCAGCAAATGCTCCATGCCAACCCTGCCTGCCGTAGTCTATACACGGATGCATGGATGCTTTCTTCATCATACACATCGCCTGCCTCCCAAAACCCCGGTGTCGGTCGTCAAGCGCGGGCTCAAGGCTTCCCTCGAGCTTCGAATGCTGCTTGGAACTCCGAAACCAAACGCGCGATATGGCAAGCAAAAACGCCCGTCGCCTCGTCATTATCGTCTCCAGTTTGTTGTGGTTGTTGTGGTCTCCCATCCGTTGCCACGGAGGATGAGCATGCATGTGCTCTTCCCGCAGAGGGCCATCCCTGCGAACGCCGCCCTCCATACCTTCATACCCGTTGCGCCTCCGGAAAAGTGAAATGATGACTGGCGTGTAGCGATGCTGGTCGCCCCAAATATAAACCCGGATCGCGGGTAGATGCAGAAACATCCGTGCCGTTGGCGTCATCTCCCGTGTGGTGTGAACTCGTAAACCGATCTCGTCGTCGTTCCGAGCCGACGCCTAAAGAAATGCTGAAGCCGCCAGAGACCGTGGCCGCCAAAGTTGAATCCCAAACACATCAACAACGGATTCCAAATGGCCTTGATATCCCATCCGCCGCGGGTATCCAGCCATCATCCTAGCTGACCAACTCACAACTCCACAGTACTCAGACAGATGCCCCGATATGCTGCCCCCCAAAAAGTGGCGGCATATCCAGCATGTTCGACACACAAGAGCAGAGATCATGGCCCCCAAGATCGCCAGGGTGTCGTCGTATTAGTCTTCTCACACATCCGTCATCTCGGTGTCGACGAGCTCCCCGACCGAAGGGCCACGCTGGGGGCCCCAGTTGCCCTCGAAGACGGTGGCGCCGGCGGTGCGGCGGCTGGAAATCCACACCACAGGCTCCGAGGCGAGCACCTGCTCGGCCGTGGGACGATCGGCGGCATTGGGCTGAACCATCCACTTGACAAGGTTGTCCAGAGAATGGGGCTCGTTCGGGTCTAGCATGAAGCTGGGCGGGTGCTGCAGCTCAGTGCGCTTCGGCGAGCCAAAGAGGTTCCTCGCGTCGTGCGTCATGGTCCCGAAGGCGAACGATTCGCGGCGGGGGCTGATGCCAAGTTCCATGTCCCGACCATCAGCCACCTGAGAGATGCCCGAGTCGTGGGCAACAGGCAGGCCGTTGGCGTCGCGGGCAATAGCGCCCGCTTCGCCGCACGTCAGAGGCGGAACTGTGCTCAGGTCGCCGGCGCGGAGGGCCTGCCAGGTTGGGCCATTGTCGGGCAGGAACACGTTGCAGGCGATCTCGAGGATGATGAGGCCGAGGGCGAAAATGTCGGCGGGCTTGTCATATTCACCGCGCAAAATCTCCCCGGCGATGTACTCGCGGTCGCCCTCGCCCTCAATGCCCTTGGCAGCCGGCCAGGGAGTCGCTAGACCAAAGTCGCCAAGCTTAAGATAACCATCAAAGGTAATGAAGATGTTGGCAGGCTTGATATCAAGGTGAATGAACCCAGCCTGGTGAATGGCGGATAATCCCTGTAGGTGAAGAGGGTTAGCAAATGCGAAAACATATGAGTATGGCGGATTCCTCACCTGAGCGGTCTCCAAGAGAATCTTCCAGATCCTAAAATCATCCAATCGGCCGGCCTGGCCAACGGCCTTGAGGAATGTATCCAGACTGCCCTCAGAGCAGTACTCGGTTTGGATGTAGAGGTGGCCGTTGTGCTCCCAGCTGTCAATCAATTGCACCACCTTGCTAGAGTGGCACAGCGACTGCAGAATGTTCACTTCCTGGAGCTTGGCCTTACGGTCACGGATGCCGTAGAAGGGGATGCGGAGCTTCTTGACGGCGTAGACGCGGTCGGAATTGGGGCTCGAGGGCGTGCGCGGAGTCGACGAGAAGGCCGTCATGAACGAGGCGGGCGCCGACGACTTGACCACACGATACACCTGCGAGAACTCGCCCTTGCCGATGACTTCCGACTTATCAAAACGGGACACGAGCGACTCGTCAACGTCGCTGGGGCCGTGGACGTGTCCGTTCTGAGGAGTGATGCTCAGGCGGCGGCTGGCAAAGCTCGAGAAGAGCTGGCGCGCATGCGAGTTGCTGGGGGTGGCCGGGGTTCGGAGTGGCTTCTGGTTCCCATCGTTGAAATTGGAGATGGACAAGCTGCTGGGGTCGGGCGGCGTCATCGAGTAGCCCGCCGTGTCACGCGGTGTGTGCGGTGACGCGGTCCCCCCAAGGGTCACCGAGCCGGACATTGCCATCGGGTCGACCATGCCGTACTCCCTGGCGGGCGCTGTGTTGTTGAAAGAAGCGAAAAGGGCGCCCGAAGTTCTCGTGGGAGCAGGCGTAGCCACCGGCGCCGGGTGGGTGCGGCTTCCGCCCAGGGAGGCGAACGAGAAGCCGAGGCACGGCGAGTCGTTGGAGAAGGGGGTGGAGGGGCGGGTCACGGCATCGAGCGCAGCACGGATGCTCTCGGCGTGGTCCACGTCCTTGGTCGCTGACGCAGCCAGGAGGACGTCGAGGTCGGAGTCATCCTCGGCAGCCCTGCGGCTGGCGCCGCCGCTGGGCAGGCCAAACAAAGGAACACGCGCGGCAAAGGAACGAGTATCGCCCGGTGTCTGGGCACCGTCGGCGGGCGCCGTGAGCGACTTGCTGAACAAGTTCTTGGTCGGAGTCGGAGGAAGATCGTCATGCATTCCACCGAGATCGTCGCCATCGAAGCTCAGCATGCTGTCTTTCCTCGTGTGGCTGGAGCGGACCTGCTGGAAGAGAAGGCTGCCAGACTTGTCGGGTGTTCCAAACAGGTTTCCGCGAACGGGCGCAGCGACGGCGCTAAAAGGCGTCGACGGGCTGCCAAACGAGATTCGAGAGCGGCGCCCGCCGCTGCCGCCCTGCGGGGGGAAAGTGGCCGAATAGTAGGGCTGCTTCTTGCAAGGAGTGTCGGGCATGGGAGCTACCTTTGCTCCAGGGTGCTCCAGCGGACCGCCATCGCGGTTGCGGTTCATCTTGGAAACCAGGCCGGTCGACATGAAGGCCGACTGGAGGGGCTTGACGCCCTTGTAGTTGGGAGTCGAGGTTGCGTCCGAATCATGGGTGGGAGGCTGGGATCCGGGAGGGAGCGACTTGGACAAGACCCGCGAGAGCAGCGGGCGCTGGGCAGGGAACTCGTCATCGGCCGGGCCTGAGCCGGAGGTAGACTGCGGAACGAGGCGAGACAGAGGATGCGGCTGGCTGGGCGGACGCTGATTGACATGCGCCGTCGGGTTCGGGAGCGACCCTTGAGCGAAGGGATTGCCTCGCTCCTCGGGCGGGACGTACTGATCCAGCGAGAGTCTGGGACGGGTCCGAGGGCCCGGTGTGCCAGGCTCGGCCGTGAGCTGTGCGAGCTGCTTCTCGCCCGCACGGCGGCCCAGAGAGGGCTGGGTGTTACCATGGCGCTGCTGCAGGGTGCTCCGGCGCAGCGAAGAGGTGCGTTTCGGCAACGCCGCCTGGGTGGGGGAGGCGACCGCGTCCCGGATGGGCGACGCAGAGAATCCGGTCAGTTGGTACTCTTGGTTGCCGTCCTCATGAATGTCGAAGTTTTGAGGCGGGGCAGGGGTCTGGTCAAAGCCTGAGGACTCGGCAGCGGCGCCAAGGGTCGAGATGGCGTGGAGGCTGCGGCGCTTGGCGACTGGGCTTCCGAAACTCGTCTGGCCGAGACCCATGGCTGCGTCGCTCCGCTTGAGCGGGCTGACCGAGATGGGGGGGAACGCGTCGCTGTTGACCTCCATGAATTTTGAGATGCCGATTTTTGATGACCCAGAGACGTCGAGGTGCATGGAGTGGCGCGAGGATCGGTCGAGGCTGCGACGCGTCGCGGGGCTTAGTGGGATGGGGCACTCTAAAGTCGCGTTTTCTTGGCCCCGCGCTTCAAGGAGCGAGACTGCGGGGGGGACTTGGTTGCCGGAGTCGGTCGAGGGGCCGAAAACGCGCTTCAACGGGCTCTTGGGCGACAGTCGCGACCGAGACAGAGGTCGGGTCAAGGGCTTCGTCCTGGTCGAGCGCACCGAAAGCTTGATGTTGGGTCGGAATGGAGTACCGACCGCAGGAAGCTGGGGGAGCTGGGGAGGAGCGGAATGGGCAGTGGGAGAGAGAGGGCCCGCCGCAAATGCTGCCGGCGTCGTGGGGACTGTTGCCACGGATGCGGGAGCCGATGCTGCGCCGTCAAAGTGGACTGGTGTGGTGGTCGAAGAACCCGCAGGGGACGTGATTGCCGACAGCCTGAATTTAGAAGGCGATCGCGAGAGGGATCTCCGGAGGGACCGAACTGTTGATGTGACATCCACCGTGTGTACGTGGGTGGGAGAGGGCAGAGTGAGAGTGCCTCCGCCTCCGCCTGAGAACGACATGATTGCTGCTGGCGCTGTTTCTCTCGGCGCTGCGGCGGAAAGACAGGATAAATCCCCGGTGCACGCCCTCCAGGAACCGGTCAGTCACGCCGGCGGGGTGGCTAGTAGCTGGTGTCAGGCCGAAGGAGCAGCAGCTAGGTGCGCAGCCAGTTGCAACCTTGTCTTCAGTCTCTCAATAGCGAGGGTCCTGCCAGCTCTGTGAGAAGATGCGTGGGAAATCCAAAGGAAGCCAGTCAGCTTGGTCGGCGGCGATGTTGATGTCGACGAGAGGGTTGGTTGCCTGGGTGGGCGAGCAAAGAACTGCAAGAGCTCAACAAAAAAGAAAGGGTTGATAGCGGCGCTGCCGGGGGCGCAATGTGTGAAGCCGGTGATAGCACTGGTGATGTGTCGTTGGCGGGGGTTGAGGCGATTGAAGCGGGGATGGAATCAAAAAGAAAGGATGAAGCCAGTCGATGGGCGTTCCACGCAAGGAAAGAGATATTTCTCTGGTAGTTTCAAGTTCCCAGTTTTCCGGTTTGTTGTATGGTGCTGTGTGCGTGGGGGTTCTTGCCCGACAGAAGTTGGAAAGTCAGATCAGGCGCCCGTCACGCATCCTCCACGGGCAGATCGCGCCTGCCTGTTGCGCCCGTCAATATCCTATACGCCTGCCTGTTGCCCCGTGGAAGCCGCCGTGCTGCTGAAATGCTCCTACTCTGTTGGTTGGCGATGGGACTTGCCGCGCACCATGGCCGAGAGGGTGCAGCGCAGCCGGATTGCGAGGGCGAGGGTTGAGGGTTGCGACTGCCTTTGTGTGGTTTGTGGTTTGCGACAAGGGCGGGGCGACAAGAAGCCGGGGTGTTGATTGTGTGCGATGCGCGCAGCAGCGGGGTCGTCGCAAAGATCAGGTTTGGAGCATTTGGAATGGCGACGACAACAACTCGCGAAATGGTGGTGGTGTGGTGGTGTGCAGGACGATGACTTTCGGGAGCAATCTGGGAGGCGAGTCGACAGCTTCAGTGGCAAAACTGCACGAGAGAGGCCATCCAGCGGACACAACGGACGGGAAGGGCACATCACGCGGCAAGGCCCCCCAAAAGACGGGCTGTTGTTTACAGCGGATTTCACAGTCGCGAGTTTTCGCGCGTGGACGCGTTGGCAGGGGCCACCCCTGTCGTGTGCCAACCTGGGTGGGGCAGGGGATGCCTGAGTGGCTGCGCCCCTCCTGCAGCTCTGTGACCACACGGCCCGCCCACTCCTGGCCATCTGGCCGCACCGTTGAAACTCCAATCTCGACAATCGGCTGGTTCTGATCTTGCCTTGTCTGGGGGGGCAGAGGGGGCAGAGGGGGGGAGAGGGGGAGGGGGGAGAGGGGCGTCCATCGCAAAACAAAGCGCGTGCAGGCCACACGCAGGGCAGAAGGCCCCGCATGGTGGAGGGGGAGAGAGCCACATTGTCCACTTGGTCCCCCATCGTTCCCCATCCATTGCCCACCTTGCCCTGGCGGCATGACGACATGAGGGACGCGCTCACCGCCGGGTTCGGACGAGAGAAGACAACCTGAAAAGTAGTGCGCGTTCGAGGCCCCAAGCGGTAAAGAATTCCAGAACAGGGCCATCCCCTCAAGAGCAAGCAATCCAAGGCCTCGGATCGCCAGCCTCGAGGACTGCGAGCTTCCCTCCACCAATCAACCGCAGCAGACAGGGGAGCTATGTTAGTGTGTGGATGAGTGTGGGGGAGATGCAAGATGGATTCGATTTACACCGCTCGATTGGCCACCAGCCGCGCTCACGCACCATGACATGACGCTGGCTGCTGGCTGTGCGCGAGGAGCCGCGGCCGCGTCGGCTCCAGCGCAGGTACAGACAGTGCTGGCATGCAGGATGGAATGCAGGTCTGCGCTTGAAACTCAGTGCTAACGGCCCCGAGCCATCGCATTTCCAACAAAGGGGATTCCGTGTCACAGCGCCCGAATCATACCCAACTCATACCCGCCGCAGCCGCCCCCTTCAAGACGAAACCAGCCCGTCATCCAGCGGCCATAACATGGCCATGTGGCCCATGCGGATGACCTCTGGCTGACCAAGAGAGTCGCCACAAACGTCCTCAACTGCGGCCAGAGCAGCCCTTTGGCGAGCTCCCGGGTATTTGTTTACTTTGCCCAAAACAAACAACATAAACAACAAGAGGAAACAAACTTACGCGACGACGCCAGATCGGGCCATGAACAGATGGTGCTACTACTCGCCTGTCAAAAATCGAATAATCCCACGTCCCACACACGGCACACAAGACGGCGGGCCGTAAAAAGAAGAAAAAAAATTAAACCATTTGTGGCACCATCCCCTTTCGAGGTCTCCCTTTTCCCTCATCGTCCTAGTCCCGGTCAAAGAAAGACACGAGAAGCCCCCGGTACTCCACCCTCCACCCCGGCTCTCTCCCTCTTCTTCACCCCCTCGTCTGGTCTCTTCAGCACGCCTTCCAAGGTTCTCCCGGCTCTCGCAGCCAGGGCCGCCGATCCCCAAGTTCCGACTGGACGCCCCGCCCGCCGGACCTGACCCTGATCGACAAACGGCGGGGACGCGCGCGGGAGTCGCAGGAGACCGACCGATCTGGATGTAAACATGTACCATATTTACGAGGACGGGCTATTTCATGCTTCATGAGGACGGTTTCGGTCGCTCGGAGATACCAATTGGTCCCGGTGGACGTTGCTGTGCTGGAAAGGGCAGTGAGGTATCCATCCATGGTACGATGTTCCGCAGCGCGACTCATGATGCACGATGTGGTCTCCATCTCCATCCACACCAAGCCGAAGCCTCACATACATTCCCCCAGAAGTCTAACAGTCCCCTTCCCTCCCACCCCTCCCCCTCCTCATCCACAGCCGCGACAAACGGCCGACAGCAAACCACCGATATGGATGATCCAACCTTTCCTCCGCCCCGCAAGCCAAGTAAATACTCGTCCATATCAATAGTCTCAAATCCAGAAAAAAAAAATACGTAGAGATGCAATAGCCTGCAGCAACCCACCACCATCACCCCATGTTCCCTGCCTCACATCCCCATCCATCCATCCATGCAGCGGTGCTCGCTGCCACCTCCCGCCTTGTGCCTACCCCAAGACCCTAAGACCCAAGAGCCGGACGCAGATCCTCGAGATCCAGATCCCCCCCCCCTTCCCCCCCGCCCCCCCCCCCCCCCCCCCCCCCCCCCCCCCCCCCCCACCCCCCCCCCCCCCCCCCCCCGTCCCCCGTCCCCCGTCCCCCAGCCGTGCCCAATGCATCCCTCCATCCCGCTCCCCCTCCGCCGCAACACCGCAGGATGGGAAGCAGCCCGTTCCCGTCCCGCGTCCCAAGACGAGCACACCCCCAGAAGGAGGCGAGCGAGAGAGAGATGCTTTTTGCGCCGGAAATTTGAACGTTTTATGCATATCCCCCTCCGCGCCCCTTTCATTTCACGGTGTATGTATTCCGTACAGAGAGGTGCAATGCATAAATCAACAATCCCGACGTGGGTGGTTGTACACAACAACAAATTTTATTTTCTTGCATGTTTGGTGGTTTCCTTAATGGGTAATCAGTCAACAAGATGCAAGAAGGAAAGAAAACAAAAAGAAAACACAATTGCAGGAGATGCAGATGCAAAGGACGCATGACAATCGTAATTGTAAAGTCCGCTACCTAATCTTGGGGAAATCTACCCTCTCCCTTTTGCCCCGTCCGGCCGTGTCCAAAATCGACTAACTACCCAACTGGGTAATCTGAAGACAGACAGGCAATAGAGACGACCGTCAACATCAGCATCAACATCAATATCACTTTCCTCGGCACGGAGGAGCACGGCGACGTCGAAGAGAGTGAGGGGCAAGTGCGGGGCCGCACATCTATACCGCTACCGATCCATCTACCCGAGGTCAGGACGCCGGTCACACCGCGGAGAGGAATCGCGGTGAGTCGGGAGCTCCGTAGTACCCAGGGGAGGCTCCAGCCGGGTGTCGCCGAGGGGGCTGATCCCCTCCCCAACCCTGATGATCCCTCCCATAGCCAGTACGCTCCTGCCTCTCTTCCAATTCTCTTTCAACCCTCCCATCCAACCCTCCTCTCCTAACCCCTTTCCAATCCCCTCCCATCCAACTTCCCCGGCCCCCCCCCCCCGCCCCCCAAACACCAAAACTACACCCCTCACGCCCACCGCGTCCTCAAAAACTCAACCCACCCCCCGACCTCCCCAATGACCTCCAACACCCTCCCCACATCCTCCCCACTCCTCCTCCTCCCATCCCCCTTGCCCCCCGTGGCGGGCGCCACTGCATTCCACTCCCCCACCACGTCCTGCGACTCGACCACCACCCGCCCGTTCTCTGCCACGGCCAGCGAGACGTTAGCTGTGCGGCCGGCGAAGGGGAAGATGGCGCGGATGCGCGGGAGGGGGAGCATGGTTAGGGTGAGGTCGATTTGGATTGGCGTCTCATCGGGTGAGGGGGTGGTGGTTGTGGTTACTGTGGTTGTGGTGGTGGGAGATTGAAGGGAGGGAGAGGTGTTGGCCGAGGAAGGGGTTGCGAAGGTGGTAAAGTCGGATTGGGTGGTTGTGACGGTTTTGTGGATTGTGGTTGAGCCATTGGTGACGGCGGCTGGCTCGGGGATGGTCGGCTGCTGCTCCGTCAGGCTCTTTTTGAGCAGCCTGGCCAGAAAGATGTACTGGCGCAGGTAGGGGAGGATGGTGATGATCTGTTGCGGGTGCGAGAAGGTCATAGCCGTGAGGGTGCGGCTTAAAATCGGCTTCTTGACGTAGAGCGCGATACTATGCTTCTTGAGCATCTCCTTGGTCGAGCCCAGCGGCGGAATCTTGGTCACCTTGTTGATTCGCACCGCCCGCGTGTCGGAATCCTCCGGGCCCTTGCCTGCCGGGTAGGGCAGGACGAGGCTGTCAAATGTGGCTGGGCCCTTGGTCGGCGCCTCCTCCAGCGTGCAGCCCAGTTGCTGGATCTGGTCCCATAGCATGCTGGGGATGGGCACGGGGGGCTCAAATGTGGCGTGGAAGACGACGTCGGGGAGGCGGGGCCCCAGCAGCGACGGGTCGGGTTGCAGGAGATCGTTCTTTGCGGCGTCCGACGTAGGGACAAAGGTGCTCTCGGGCTCTAGCCAGTCGATGATGGGCACGTCCGAGGGCAGCTCGCCTGGGAGGGGGATCTTCTCGACGCCGGGCCCGATCCACTTGTCCGAGATGCGAACCGGGTTGACGCCCATCTCGCGGAGGGCGGCGCAGCCGATGATGATGCCCCAGGTCTGCTCCTTCTCAGCAGCCCGTTCGGCCTCGGCCGGGTCCCGCGGCGGCTGCAGCCTCATACGGCGCCAGTAGTCGAGCTTCATGCCCACACAGCCCCTCGCGTTCATGGTGGGCTTGCCACTCTTGGTGGACATGACGAGGTGCTCGAGGTAGGGTTCGCCCTTGGCGGCGGCGACAGGGTCGGTCTCGCGGGCTTTCTGCATCTCACAGGCATGGAGGCGGCATAGGCTCTCGTAAATGCCGGCGACGGCCTCGTAGAGGTTGAGGCCTGGGTTGATGCTCAACTTGTCAAGCACGGCGAGGTGCTCAAAGTTGGCGGCGAAGGGACCGAGCGACTTGGTCAGGGGGCTCTGGCCCGGGAGGAGCTTCAGGTCGTTGAGGAGGATGGCGGCGGCCGAGTCGGCGTGCTTGTTGACGATCTCGGCCGAGTCGGGGAAGTTGAGGGTGACGGACTGGACGAGGTTGTGAGAGAACTCGACGAGAAGCTCGAGCGCAGAGCCCGCCACAATAAGGGTTTTCTTGTCGTCGGCGCCAATCGCCTTCTCCCACATGAATTCTAGGTCCAGTTTCTTGGTCAGTCTCTCCAGGCCTGCCTCACTGACCAGGCCTTTGCTTCGCTGTAAGGTGTCAGCAGCCGTTGCAATTTATAAGCCAAGGTTGGGCAGGCGTACGTCTAGTATGGCGATGACGGCGTCCAATCTCCGGGCTCGCTCGTCCTCGCTGGCTCTACCAAGGTTGGGGATGGGCTGGGAGCCAGGCACGTCGAGCCCGGCGGGCAGGTCCAGGCTGCCAATAGCAGCTGCGGCCGAGGGGCTCTCGAAGTTAACAGGGCCGGGCTTGCCGATGTTGCCCATGGTGACAGGCGACTTCTTGACTTGCTGGGGCGACGAGCGCGGGCCGAGGGGGGAGAAGGCGGCCTGGGTGACGGAGAAGGGGGTGGAGGCGGCGGGGGTCGGGGCGGCGCCGTGGTGCTGCGAGGGCGTCTTGCCCTGCTGCGACAGCGGCAGCTTGCCGGGGGTGGGCGTCGACATGATGGTTGACTGTGTTGTGTGGCGTGGTGTGTATTGGCGATATGTTGTTGAGGGGGAGACGGTAGAGAATGTCAAGACACCCCGCCAGCCAGCAGCCGAGATGGGAATAAACAAAGAGGAATTAGTTGACAATGGAAAGCGGCAGAAGGGCCGACGGTCGGCCAGCCCATCTGTGTGCCTTGAAGATCAGTCAGCCGATGGGAGTATTGTCCGAGGGCACGACAAGCCGAGGCAGCTGGTGCAGAGGATCGAGTGTGAGCAGTGAGCGTAGGCTGCTGCTTAACACCTGGAGTTGGGGGTTGCAGGTGAGCTTGAGCTATTGTTGATGGAGGCATTGCAGGCGACACATGAGTGGGGGCTGGCATTGTCGCACGTTTCAACCCTAACCCTTTTGCACCTGTGAGATCATTTGCAGCCAGCAACACTCGAGGACCACTCAACCAGGGCTCAGTGTCTATGAGACATTCAGGAACAGGCCACCCAGACACGAATCTTGTCGTCAAGAATTCGCGACCAATGCATGCTGTGCTGTGTGTAGTTATAGTGCTGTTTTTGAGGGTACTGAATCATGAACGCCCTGGGCCTTGAACCGGTCTCTAAAACGTGCTGAGGCCTGAACGAATGGCACCGGGCAGCGTCCAGCTCGCAGCTCGGTGCCCGGCATGCAGCAGGCAGATCACAATCAAGTCGCATCGCATTTTCCATGCTGCTCCCAGCAGGTGTCAGCCAGCCATCGATCGAATCCATCGAATCCATCAAAACCTCCATACACAAACCGATTCTCGTTCGAAACACCGAGAAAGACAGCATCGGCCAACTGCCTCCTGCCTCCTGCCTGCGTCGCGCCCTGGGCCACATTCCGCTGCAGCGCAAGGAGCCACTAAACGACAGCCCCTGTCCCTGTGAGCAGGGGTTTAGCGCCTGGCCTCTGTCTACTCCCTGATCCATCAAGGCCATGGACTTTGCTGCTCCTCCTTCCTCCACCTCCCCATCGCCATCCCCATCATCATCCTCGTCGTCGCCGACACCCCCCGACACCGTCCAGTTCGCCCAGACCACACAGCGCACCCACCCGTCCCAGCCTTCCCACCAGCAGCAATTGCAATTACAACACCAGCAGCGCCACCAGGAGCAGCAGCAGCAGCAACAACAGCAACAACAACAACAACAACAACAACAACAACAGGGGCACCTGCAGCAACAACTCGGGCACCAGCAACAACAACAGGTGCAGCAGCAGCAACAGCTCGCCGCCATGAACGGCATCAACGGCGGCGGCGGAAACATGCCCGGCGGCATGGTCCCGTTCCCCGCCCCGGCCGGCCACCAGGCGGAGCTCAACTACATCTACGGCATGGTCGAGGAGCTCAGCCGCCAGCTGGCCGACAACCAGCGCGCCCTCGAGGAGGTCGTCGCCGGCGTCGGTCGCGTGCGCAGCCGTGCGAGAATCCACTCGCTCGGCAACGAGGAGCTGGTCGATGCCGCCGCGGATGAGGTCAAGGGTATTTATTATTTTCCCTCCCCCCCC
>MU855701.1:0-30140 GCA_033296695.1 Staphylotrichum tortipilum
AGGCATTTACAGGTTCCCAGCCGGCACCACGGGGAGGTGAGAGTCATCGCCGGCCCGCTCCCAGGGGCCAGATAGTGAGCCGCCTGGGCAGCTGCACATCTCACGTGGAACGGCACGGGACACAGACCGGGGTGCACAGTTCAGGCGAACGTGGCCTTTTCGCGCAGCTGCGCTGCGGAACCCCTGCCCCAGCGAGCCCCTGACCGTGCTGGGCCAGTCAGTGGGCTCGCCCGCTGGAGGGGCTCCTGGCCAGGCCAACCACGGAACAACAACCACACCAGCGCCCGGCCAGACAGGGGTCTTGGCGGGAGTGGAGCTGAGCGGCAGCTGGTGCATTGACGAGCTCCCAAGCAAAGTCGCCTCATCAGATTGCGTGTTTGGCCGTGGCCCGTTGTGGGGACGCCTTCAGCAGAAAGTAAAATCTCTCGGGATTGCGCCCCCCTGAACCTCCCCTCTCAGAGCAGTCGCGCAAGTCACTGGACAACTTTCGACCAAACCGCACCAACCCCCCTCGCCGCTCCAACGCCGCTCTCTCTTGTCGCGCAACCACGATGGCCGGACTCAGCCCCCAGATGTAAGGACACGCGAGCCCAGGAAGGACGCGACCGCCGAGCCGGCAGGGTGCTAATGTCGTTCGTGGCACAGAACAAACCTGGTCATCATCCTCGGGATGATGCAGGTCGCGAAGAAGATACCCTTCGATGACCCGAACGTGCTCAACATCTGCCGCGCCGTCTACATCGCCAGCAACCTCATAATCCTGAGCATTTCCCTCTACATCAAGAGCACCATCGACAAGAAGAAGGGTGCGTTTGCAACCCGATGCATGCGAACTGCTGGATCCAGGGGCTAACCAGATCTCTCGCCAGACATGACCACGCTCAAGTACGTCGAACCGGCGCCGATGGGCTCCAGCGAGGAAGGCAAGCTCGTCACCACGACCGTTCACGCCTACGACGTCGGCCAGCTCAAGAACCTCATGCGCTCGCAGGGCATGGGCGTGCTCATGATGGGGGTTATGCACATCTACTTCAAGTACACCAACCCGCTGCTCATCCAGAGCATCATTCCCCTCAAGGGCGCGCTCGAGTCGAACCTGGCCAAGATCCACATCTGGGGCCAGCCCGCGGCTGGGGACCTGAAGCGGCCCTTCAAGGCGGCTGCCGGCTTCATGAGCGGGCTTCAGAGCGGCCCCGCGCAAGCCGACAAGAAGGCGGTCGAGGCGGCCGAGCGTGCTGGCCGTGGCGGCGTCAAGGAGGAGTAAACAGGTTGCGGCGCCGCGGTAGTCGGCCGTGGGCCGTGTGGATATTCGGCCGAGGTCTTGTACAATACGACGCGGGGTTACGGGCATCATGACACGGTTATAGACGGGCATGGAGGCGAGATTTCATGTCCTGGCAGCAGCAACGATATAATCAAGTATTTGCAGCCCTGGCCGTTGTCCGAGATGGGCGTACCTCTCTCTCAAGCCGATTGATTTGCAACACAGTGCTAGGGGTGACCCCAAGAATGTGGTGGATACGGCACCCAGGCGGGCGGATGTGTTTGCGAGATGGGGTGTGTGTAGGTTGTTTTGCTGTGCGGTGCTAATCACCTGCCTGAAAGTGTGTGGCTGCCAGATTCCCACCACCCGCTCGGTGGCGACAGGGGATGTGGGGGGTCAAAGGTGATCCTTCGCAACCACAAACCACCGCGGCTGCGCAAACACCAGATTTCAGCGCCCGTGGCGACAGCTTCTCTCCAAATTCTACCCACCGGCGGCCGTTCTATTTAGGGCCCAAACAGCCTACCGAGCATCCGAGGGCTGCACCTGGCAAGTTGGCCCCTTCCAGCCAAACCAAATCCGAGCTTCTCCGAGGGATCGCAGCCTCTCACGATGGACCGCCCAGACACCCCACCAAAAGCACCACGCGTTTCTAGACGACCGCCGTCCCCACCTACCCCGGATATCACTCGCCGCATCGTGAGTCTCCGTTTTGGCCTCTGGGCTGCGACCCCAGCTGATCCACGCGACTGCAGGAAGAGTCGCGGTTGCGTGCCAAAGCTATCCGCGACCAGCACGACGCCCAGCACCGATCCGCCAACACCTTGCCCGAATCGCGAACAACTCCCCGTCCCGTCGCGACGAACACTCCCCAACCCGCCGCTCAATCGGGGCAGAAGCGGCCATACACGTCCATATCGCGAGCCGAAGTGCCCACATCGAACCGCGATGCCCGCCCAGCGGCCTCCCAGGATGGCGCAGGCTCCGGGGGCGGCGACCTGCCCCCCATGTCGCGCAAGTTCACAAAATATGTCGACTACAACTTCAGTGCCATGACCGACACCAAGGGTGGGTTCTTGAGCACAGAGGACGATCCATGGAACCAGAGCATGGCCGCCGGTGCCTCATCTGGCCCGCCCGGGTCGGAGCAAAAGCCAGCACACATGACCGCTGCCGAGTGGGAGCGGATGCAGTTGATCAGGAAGCTGCAACGCAACAAGGCCGGCCCGTTTGAGCCTTCGCTCAGCGTACTCGCCGACGAGAAGACCAGGAAGCGTTGCCGAGAGTGCCGCACCGTCGAGATCGACTTTGTCTGGGAGGAGGTGTTCGGCTGCGCAGTGTGCAACACCTGCAAGGAGAAGTATCCAGAGAAATACAGCTTACTCACCAAGACGGAGTGCAAGGAGGACTATTTGTTGACAGACCGTACGTATGCACACACCTCTTGCGCCGTCAGGGGCACTGCGAGCCTCGCAGCGGCTAACCTAGCAAACCGCATGCTGTAGCCGAGCTCAAAGACGCCGAACTCCTCCCGCACCTGTCGAAGCCAAACCCGCACAAGTCACACTGGCACGACATGATGCTGTTTCTACGGTACCAGGTCGAGGAGTACGCCTTCAAACACAAGTGGGGCTCTGCGGAGGCGGTTGATGCCGAGTTCGAGAAGCGCGAGGTGGACAAGAAGAAGCGCAAGGAGGCCAAGTTCAAGGAGAAGCTGCTGGACTTGAAGCGCAAGACCAGGACGGACGCTTTTCGCCGGAACAACGCAAAGGCGGGTGCCAGCGCCGGTGGAGGTGGAGGAGGGATAGGCAAAGCGACAAAATTCGGAGACGCAATCGGCGGCAGCGGGAAACATGTGCACGAATGGGGCCGGACGGTCGAGAACGAGCATGGAATGACTGTCAAGACGTGCCTGGCCTGCGGCATGGAGGTTGAAGAACTGGAGCTATGATGTTGGACGGGATGGCCATTCCGCAGTTAGGACACGATACGCAGAGCCGTTGCTTGGAGTGCCACCATCTGCTGCGCTGTCTGGCAGTGGTGGTTCTGTTTCTGTTCTGAAGAATCCTGTAGGGGTTGGCCCTTGCTGGGGCTGGATGCTGCCAAGAATTGTGGAGCGCGAGCTGCGCTCAGCAGCCCCTGAGCGACGGCGGCTGTGGATGCCTTGCAGCCTCATGGCGAATCGCGGGCTGTGATTCGACAGTCGAGTCAACAATCTGTGGGGCCTTGTGAGCTCCCTGGTTGGGAGGTGCTGTCACTTTCGGCCAGCATCACCAGAGGCGCAACGATTGCCGCCCTGCCCCCCAGACTGGCTTGGGCCTGTCAAGAAAAAATATTCTTGCACGCATCAACGACACTGCGCAGCCTTGACGCCCGGTTCTGTCGCAATCTCGCGGTATTCCTGTGCTGCGTTCTCCTTCCACGCCCGCTGTCTTGTGCTCTGGGGGCCAAGGTCCCTTCGCACTGTCCACGCGAGCGCCATCGACACGACGCGAGAGAGAGCTCGAAGCTTTGCGGCGCAGCCCGACGACCATTTCCGTCGCCGCATGTCGGCCTGTCCATGGGCACCTTGACCTACCGCGCGACTTGCAACGTCTGAAACCGCCCCGCGGACACCGCCATGGGCACAAACGGAGGCGGTGGGTTGGGCGATGCTGGCGGCATGATGGGCAGCAATGCCAACCAGCCCCCCACCACCGAGTACACGCTCCAAGGTTGGTGTCGCGATTTCAGTCGGATACCAGGCTTCGGAAAGCTGACTTTTACTCGTTCACAGGTGTCATGCGATTTCTCCAAACAGAATGGCACCGCCACGAACGCGACCGTAATGCCTGGGAGATCGAGAAGCAGGAGATGAAGAGCAGGATAGCCAGCCTCGAGGGACAAGCGCGGAGGGCCGATGCAACGCAAAAGGCACTGAAGAAATACGTCACAATACTTGAGAAGAAGGTCAAGGATCAGGCTACCCTCTTGAAGACCGACAGCACGACGGAGACGGAGCACAAGCTCGATCGTGCTGCATTGCTTCACGAAAAGTTGCGCGGTAAGTTTGTGTGCCCTGCCCTTGGGCAAGAGTGGCGAGGCTAATTTGTCTTTTCATCCGGAATGCAGCGTCCTCAGGGAAACCCGGCGCCCCATCGATGGAAGGCGGCTTGCTGGAAGCCGGCCTTGCTGATGAGGAGGCTTCCCGCAACGACCTGAAATCGTTCCTTGATCAGTGTCAAGCTGAGTTCACCTACCTGATGATAACCCCCGCGAACCCGATACCGCCACGAGACTCTCCTCCTTTGCCCATGATCGAGGATTTGCGCGAGGGAGATGCATTTGGCCAGCAGCTTCTAGATCAGTCGTATCAGCAGGGGTTGCGGCATCAACAACAGCAACAACAGCAACAGCAGCAACAACAGCCGCAGCAGCAGCATCAGAATCATGCCCGCGAGTTTCTCGCTCCGCAGTCTCGACCGTCCCCGATCCCAAGCAACCAGGTGCCAGCGCCCCCAGTGCCGGGGAACTTCCCCTCCAAGCCACCCGCCGATGTTCAGTCCACAACAATGGTCCGCACTTCGAGCACCGAACAGCCTTCCACGGGGTACGGCAACTCTCATGAGTGGCCTGCTCAAGCCCCTGTCCAAGGCAAGCCATCGGTTGAGCAGGGGCCTGAGCCGGTCGATCAGCCCAGGCACATTAAGGGCGAGCAAAGAGGAGATGTCGCCGAGAAACGTGGGGCAGCTGAGACAGACAGCTGGGATTTTAACGATGCTAGCTTCCCGGATACTGCTGCGCCAACCCAGCCGCAGCAGCAGGTCTCGTCCCACCGCCCTGATACCGATGTGTTCCCCACCGCTGAGAGCATCCCAAGGTCTCCAAACCGAGCGCCGCTTGCGCACCGGAGAAAGAGCTCGAGCTCAATGGCTCGCCGGAGGAGCGCCGAACATGAATTGTCCCTCCACGCCCTGGGTCCCAAGACCGAGAGTGCAAACTTCAAGCTTAAGTTCGGCCTCCGTGGCCATCTGGACACCGTCCGGACCGTGATCTTTTCCGGTGGCGGAAGTCCCGGTGAGCCCGAGATTTGCACGGCCGGGGATGACGGGACCATCAAGCGGTTTCACATACCAGATCGGCACCCTGGGCACATGGCAGGGAGCTCTGATCTTGACGTGACTGCCGACTTCACGCACCGTGGCCACTCCGGGGCAGTTCTCTCACTTACATCTTGGTCGCCCTCCCCCAACTTCTCCACTGGTGGCCGCGCCCAGGGTGATGGCTGGATCTTTTCTGGTGGGCAGGACGCCACAATCCGGGTCTGGGAGCGAGGGCGGGTAGACCCGAAATCGACACTGGATGGTCACACGGACGCGGTCTGGGCCCTGTGCGTCCTGCCGACAAACTTGGGCACTCTATTTGGCCAATCCAACGCGTACGGGACACCAGACCGCATTTTGCTTGTGTCTGGGGCCGCGGATGGCACTGTGAAGGTGTGGGCGGTCAGCTCGCCGCCGCAGCTCACCTCTCCGCAGCCTGCCGCAGGTCGTCGCGTCCAGGGTGGCCGCGTTAGGGGCAACTCGATGAGCTCGGGCTCCGCCTTTCCCAACTCCCCGCAACCTTCCACCGCCTCGAATTCGCCCTTCCACCACACGCTTATCCACAGCATCTCGCGTCCAAACTCGAAGGCCGGCCCGACGTGCATCACACCGCTCAGCCCGAACGGCGAGACCTTTGTGGTCAGCTATTCGGATGCCGCCATTATTGTGTACGACACGCGCTCCGGCGAGGAAATCGGCAACATGGCAAGCTTGGAAACCTACGACGGTACAGTGTCAACAAGTGTGAACGCGGTCGTTGCTACGACCGTCGGGTTGGATCAGCAGCCACACCAGGGCTTGAGCGAGGAGGACACTGCCGGCGGAGGACCGACTGGGGGTGGCCGTGCTATGGCCGGGTCCGGGGTCGAGGGGGTGATCATCTCAGGCCACGAAGACTGCTACGTGAGGTTCTTTGACGCCAACAGCGGTAAGTTTGTCTTAAAAGACCACTCTTGCTGTTTGCAACTGGGCACAACTAATACCCCCTGTTCAGGCCAATGCACGTATAACATGGTCGCTCACCCTGCTTCCATCTCCAGCCTCTCGCTTAGCCCCGATGGCCTAGAGCTGGTCAGCGCGGGGCATGACGCCTCGCTACGATTCTGGTCGCTTGAGAAGCGGTCGTGTACACAGGAGATCACCAGCCACCGCGTCATGCGCGGCGAAGGTGTCTGCACGGTTGTGTGGAGCCAAGACGGCCGGTGGGTCGTCAGCGGCGGCGGTGACGGGGTTGTTAAGGTGTTTGCGCGGTAGGGCCTGCAGCCGCCTGACGATGAAGGGGAGGGGCGGGGTGCTGTGGTCTTGGTCCGCATGTCACGCCTTGGGATGCGCATGCGGGAAACTGACTTGGGCGCGGCCTTCCCACGCGCCCGTTGTCCGAGAAGAAGAAATAGGGGGGTTGATGGATGATACCAGTGGTTTTGTTTTGGTTTGCGCAAGATCGGGCATGAATCGGAGGCATGGAAGGCTGGCGGTTGTGACCCGGTCGCCGGCTGTTGCCAGCCGCGGGGTATTCGGGCCTGCGAGGAATCCAGCAAGGGATTAACTGTTGGGCTTTAATGTAACGGGCTGTACGATTGGTTGAGGATTATGTAGGTGGAGGTGGCTGTCGTGAGTTCTGTCTGGTGTATGTTTCGGGTTGGGGGTTATTCCACAGCGAAGGAGCACATACTAATTCATGGTTAGTTTGTATGTCAATGGATCAAGACTACCTCTCCGTTTCGGATAAGGTCGGATACGCGTCTCGCAGTTCTAAGTGGTGGTCCACCCAGCACAACGAGGGATCAGCAGCTTGCTGGGTGAGGTTTGCTAGTATCGCCGATCAGCCAACCCTGTATTGATGGATGGCGTGTACAGGACTTGGAAGGTCATGCGACTCCGCCAACTCCAGCGTTCCAAACGAAGCGGCAGAGAGGGGGGAAGGGGGGCAGAAAAGTGGCCATCATGTCGCCCGTTGTGGGGGTCGCGGCGCTTCGGGTTGCCAACATCAAACTTGATTCCACCGTCTCCAACCACGCCAGTATCGAGGATTTGGGGTCGAACAGGGGTGCAAATGCCGCAAAACGCTTCTTGGCTCTTCATGCGCGGCGCGGCCAGCCACCAAGCGTTGAACGCCAGGCGAGCACTGCCGCCGCTGGGTACCGGGAGATGTGCAGATTGGGGGTAGTATCCCCTTCACGGCAGCTCTGATCAACGGCTTGGATCTCTGGGTGACCTGGTCTGATAGGCTGGCCACGGTCCGATGGCAGGTAACTGGCTAAACTGCCGAAGCCATGCTGCGGGACGAGCAATAAGCTTTGGTGGCGTCCAATTCGCCGCACCGCTCCTCGCCGAGCACCTCATTTCCATCGAGGACGCCGTCAGGTCGAGACACTGGTCGAACCTCGCAGGTTGAGACGCATCTTCAGAACCAGATACGGAGCAGCACTGGGATCGTTGCCCAAACGGGCAGCTGGGAGTGGACTTGGCGTCGATATCGCAGCTTTTACCGGAGGGGAGACAGCGGCGGTCATCATCGCATGCAGATCCGTCGTCCGTGTTACTCCTTCATGGGTTCGGTAGGAGTCTTGTGGGCTGCCGATCAGGGCCTGGTATATCCAAGGCGCACCGGGTACCAACAGGACCCCCTTGGCTCCCATCGCCGGAAGAATTGCAGGGAGAGGGACCCGCTACTCGTGCTCCGCTTGTCAAGTATCGCCATCTCGGTCGATAATGGCCCGCCGGTGGAGAGGGGCGCGGGGAAGGGGGATCACAGCATGAACGAGAGTAGATAGATAAGCCCGCCCGGCTCGAGA
The DNA here is from genome assembly GCA_033296695.1 of Staphylotrichum tortipilum. Lineage (NCBI taxonomy): Eukaryota > Fungi > Ascomycota > Sordariomycetes > Sordariales > Chaetomiaceae > Staphylotrichum > Staphylotrichum tortipilum. The sequence continues at coordinate 8,142 of MU855701.1, forward strand.
GGCCTTTCACCGGCAGAGCAGAAGCCCCGGGAAAGCAGTTGTCCTGGTTCTCTTCCGTTTGTCTCATCCCACCAGGAAGCAAGGCCAAGCACAGGTACACCTTTGTCCGATACCCTCCGAAGTATTCTTCCTCTCGCCAGCTGGTTTCGACGCAGCCAGCATGGTGACCGTCACGAACCTTGTGCTCGCTGCCACCCTCGGGTTGTTGGGACTTTCCTCTGCCCTCCCACCAAGGATCGGAACAACCAGGATCGAGAACGGACACGGACACAGCCCGACCTTGGGTAGCGGCAGAACTAGCTTCAAGCAAGTCCGCGGTCCCCGGTACCGCTTCAACGGCGCTCGGGTGGTGTACAAAACGTATCTGAAGTATCGTGTCCCGGTGCCCGAGGACCTCCTGAAGGCCGTGGCCCACACAGATGCGCTCGCTCAGTCCGAAGAAGTGAAGCGCTCTACAGGGAGCGCCGCGGCCGTACCCATCAATGCCGAGTTTGATATCGCATATGTCACTCCCGTCACCCTGGGCACCCCACCACAGACGCTACAACTCGACTTCGACAGCGGTTCGTCCGACTTGTGGGTTTTCTCGAGCCACTTGCCGACTTCCCAGATCCGGGGCCAGGAGATCTACGCGCCAAACAAGTCCAGCACAGCCAAGCTCCTCGACGGGCACTCGTGGAGCATTACGTACGGGGACGGCTCTGGGTCCAGGGGTAACGTCTACACTGACAACGTCACAGTTGGAGGTTTGATGGTGGAACGTCAGGCGATTGAGTGCGCCCAGCAGGTGTCGTCAAGCTTCACCAGCGAGGCACACATTGACGGGCTGGTCGGCCTGGGATTCAGCACCCTGAATACCGTCAGCCCGAAGAGCCAGCTGACCTTCTTTGACAACGCCAAGGGGGCCCTGGATAGCCCAGTGTTCACAGCCGACCTGAAACACAAGCAAGGTGCGTGGGATAGGCTGGGCCCATCGCTGCCCATACAACCGCCCCCCCCCCCCCCCCCCCCCCTCCTAACGCCCTCGCAGGGCCTGACGCAGCTGACATTTGTGCAGCCGGAACTTACGACTTTGGATTCATCGACAAAGCCAAATACACTGGAGAGATCACCTACGTGCCGGTCAACAACGACCCCGGTTACTGGACCTTCTCGTCGTCGGGATACGCGGTCGGGTCTGGCAACTTTAGCGCCAGCCCCATATCGGGAATCGCAGACACGGGCACCTCCCTTATCTACCTGCCGACAGCCGTCGTGACGGCCTACTACCGCCAGGTCCAAGGGGCTACAAACAGCCGAAGCTACGGCGGCTACGTGTTTCCCTGCTCTGCGACGCTGCCGTCGTTCACGTTTGGAGTCGGCGAGGCAAGATTCACCATCCCGCCGGCCTACATGAGCTATGCAGCTGTGACTCCCGGGTCATCCACATGCTTTGGGGGGCTGCAGAGCAGCAACGGGGTCGGGATCAACATCTGGGGAGACCTGGCCCTCAAGGTGGCATTTGTGGTGTTCAACGGTGGAACCCCACCGACGATTGGGTGGGCTGCTAAGCCGCTGGCCAAGTGATGGCGGCGTTGAGGTGCCGAAGGGGGGCAGGAAGCGAACTTGGGGTCCTGAGCTGGCACGGGTTGGTGCCAGAGCAAGTACCTAGCGCGACTCGCCGTGGGATGGCGGCAGGATGGCGGCGGTTAGTTACCGACTCGTTTGAATTGTCATGGTTGTCATGGGGTCAAACTCGTCCCACAGCGATGGACGGGGGTACATAGGTAAATCACAGCCGGAGTGGCCACTCGCCGCTCTATTTCCTAGGACCACTCCAGCTCTCTACCATGTCGTAACTCGGAGAGGTGCGCGAGTCTCCGAGTCTTATCTCAAGTCTTGCAACCATGCCGCTCAACAGCCAAGACGGTCGGCATGTCACCGAGATTCCCTGCACACTCCTCGCGTTCTTGGAGACCTTTGTTTGTTTGACCTCGGCTTGCTTCGGTGTTGGGGCCTTTGTTTCTCTTTCCGCACTGTATGCCATTCACCATAGCCGGGAGAATGCTGGTGATCTCCAACTCCAGTGGCTGCTGGGGCTATCGACGTAGTCCTAGCAGAGGTATTTCGTGTTTGGACGCAGTCCGGGGCGCATGGGCGGCGCCGAGAGGGTCGTCCGCAATTGTTTCGGTAGGGTGCCCAGGAATGTGGATTCAACATCGGGTTTGACGGCTGGACAAGAATGGAACAGGGTGAGATTCGATGTGGAGTCCGGGGTGGCCCAGGAGTGGAGAGATGAGAGCGCAGGGCATGGTTGCGGGATGCTTCCAACGGCTTCCCATGATCATTCAATCCAAGGCACCACGAGGCCGTTCCCACCTCTCCTGTGTAAACCGTTGGCACTTTTGCCATGGCGCCCCATGTCGAGGCCGTGCCCGTTGGTTCACTAGCGGTACGATGAGGCGATTAATTCAACTCCGTCCGATTTGTTGAACAACTGTTTTTGGAACGGCCCCCACGACTGGCAGCGACATTACATGCTCATCAACGGGGAGGATCCAGGCCCTGGCCGCCGGGACAAGTCTCTGTCTCATGTAATGAACGTACGGTTAGCTAGTCCTTGTTCAACCCCCCCTCGCCTTCATCGACTAACTACAGTGGTGCCAACCCGCGAAGCCAGACCTCGTGCTGGCGGGGCTGCCCAGGGATGTTCCGGCGTGCGGTAGCGTGGGAGGTCAACTTAATTGACACCCACAGCCTTGGATACAGGGCCCGCCGATGACAGGCGAGAGAGTTGAGACAGTGCCGGCGCCGAGCACGAGTTTCCCTCCTCGACTACCTAGAAGTCGAGTTGCATTCATGGGTGGGATCGAAGCCGATTATGTCATCTGGGTTGGGGTGTGATCCCTGGCTCGTGAAATTCCCGAGCCCCCTTTGACAGGATGATGGCGGACGAGAACAATCTGGGTCCACTGGTCTGGAGGGAGGCAAGGGACCTGCCAGCCTTGGCACGCTTGGACAGATGCGGACAAGGGCGTGTCCGTGGTGGCCGTTGCCGGATGGGGAAGGCGCCAAGATAGGCGAAGGGGTTGGCCAGGTTGCCGCACGACTTGGCGCCGCCGCCGAGCCCGTCCGCTGCCAGCCTCGATGTCAGGCCAAGGTCTTGTCCAGACAGCTGCCGCTTGGCAAGGCTGCGAGTCTCACCAACATCCATAAGCTCTCCCCGGGGAACAGCAGCAGTCTCAAAAACCTCGTGGCTGTCGTGGCCGCCGTGGCCGCCATCGCCGCCGTCGCAGAACAGCCCGTGGGCGGGCGCTGATCGGCAATATTGAGCGCAGAACCGGGCTGCCACCTGCCTAGTTGGGCCTTGTCCGTTGGCCACTCGCGGGGCCCAGGATTCCCATGCACAACCACCACCCGCAGGCCAAAAAATCCCCGGACGACGAACGGAAACTTGGACGGATGACCGGCAATGGCCCGGCACATGCCATCCTGCATTCTTCCATGTCGGCAGAGGAGATAAGGGGTAGGTGAGCCAAAGACAGGGCCTGGCAATGGCCAGACCCGGGTATGGCGCATGCGAGGTGCCGCTGCGGAACCTGCCATCCGCTCAGGTGAGGGGGGGACCGCGCTCGAGCATCGTGAGCGGTCGCAGAAAAATAGAATGAATGCCTAGGTAGGTAGCCTAGGTAGGTAGCCAATCAATTGACTACATGGCAGTTTTTGCAAAGGGGCCTCGGCCGTGCCTGTGTTGCGGCAGCCTCTGTATGGCATACCCAAAGCAGGCAAAATGCCTGTTCCAGCGCGGTTCAAGTCGAGGGAGGCCTGGCTGGAACCCGAGGCGCCGGTTCGTCCAATCGGGCCGGTGAAACAGCTCAGCACTGCACCAACACTCAACGCATTGTCCCCCGAGGGAAGATAACGTTGGCTAGGCAGATGTGGAAGGCGGGAGTATGGATGCGGCAACAATCACTCCACTCCTGGCTCTCCCATTGCGCGGACCCGGGGTGTGGTCTGCGGGAGGGCTGCCAAGGAGGGAAGGCACCACTGCTCGCGTGTCGGCTTTCGATGGCGACTAAGACAACTCAGTAAGGTGCTGGCCGCGCGCGGCCATGCACCTCGGAACTTGACGCACATTCCAGCTACTTGGAACTCGACGGATCCATGCCTGCCATGCAAATGCAATGCCGTGCGCCGCTCGGTGTCGAATTGGGGTAGGGGATAGGGGATAGGGGATAGAGGAGGGGGGGAGGGGGAGGTGAGGGGATGGGTGGGATGGAGAGGGAATGGTAACCAAGGGGGAAGCTCACTTCCATGTTTGGCTCCCCAGGCAAGCACGCAACACGCACTCTCTCCCACACCAGGTGCTGTCAAGCCCCCGCATATAACCACGGTCCTGGGAATCTGGCAGGCCGCCTGGACCTTCCTCAGTCTCTCGCCTTTTCCCCAACTTTTCCGGCACTCTTCTTTTCTTCCACTCTTCTCCGACCGAAAAAAAAACCGTGCTGCAAATTCGCATCGAGCCCACCGCACTCTGACGAGCACCACCACCAAAACACAGCGTCCAGTCTACCCGCTGGCCCAAGATGGGTAAGTGCCGACCCCCATCACGACCGCGCGGTTTTTGGATGACCATTGCATGACCTGAATTGTCACTGACGGTTGCTCTCGTTCGGCAGCCGAGAAACCACGCTCGTCGGGTAACGACTCCGGCGGCGCATTGTCCGTGACAGTGGCCGACGTGGAGAAGCAGCCGCCCGCCTTTGCCAGCGACAAGCATGCGCCGTACCTCGACCCCGCCGTCATGGAAGAGGATTACGAAGGCAAGCCCACCGAAGAGGAACTGGCCGTCCTGCGCCGAGTGCCTGGAACAATCCCTATTCTCGCCTACCTCATCTGCATCGTCGAGTTCTGCGAGCGCGCCTCGTACTACGGCGTGCAACCCTTGATCAGCAACTATGTCAACCGCCCGCTTCCCCGTGACGGAAACGGATGGGGCGCTCCCCCTTCGGACACTCAGCAGACTGCCGGCGCCCTGGGTATGGGCACGGTTGTCGCCAATGCCGTGACCCAGTCCTTCAGCATGCTCGCCTACGCCCTCCCCCTTTTGTTTGGCTGGCTTGCCGACGCAAGGACGGGTCGCTTCAAGCTCATTTGCTGGGGTGTTGGTGTCTTCGGTATTGCCCATGTCCTCATGGTTGCCGCTGGCTCCAAGGACCTTCTCGCCAACGGAACGGCCAAGGCTCCTTACTTCCTCTCGGTCTACATCCTATCGATCGGCGCTGGTGCGTCCCCCTACCCCCCTCCGTTGCCAGCCGGGCAAGCCCTTGCTCCCCCCCCCCGGGGGCTTTCGTTGCGCCCAAAGCTGACCCCCTGCAGCCATGTTCAAGCCCAATGTCTCCCCCCTCCTGCTTGACCAGGTTACAACCACCGTCCCAAAGGTAATCACCCTCAAGACCGGCGAGAGGGTCATCCAGGACCCCGAGGCCACCACTGAGCGGGTTATGCTCTGGTTCTACCTCATGATCAACATCGGCGGCTTCATGGGCGTTGCCACAGCCTACTCGGAGAAATACATCGGCGTAAGTGCTCCCAACAAAACAACTCTCTTCCACTGTCTAGCACGGGAGCTAACGGCGCAACACAGTGGTGGCTCGCCTTCCTGATTCCTCTTATCCTCTACTTGCCGCTGCCGCTGCTTCTTTGGTTCCTCCAGAAGCGCCTCGTTCTCCACCCCCCCGGCGGCAGCGACCTCCCCAACGTCTTCAGGGTGCTCGGCATCTGCTTCCGCCGTGGAGGCATCAAAAGGATTGGCCGCCACGGGTTTTGGAACCTTGCAAAGCCCTCCGACATCGCCGCCGCGGGCCTCAGCGACTCCTACCCGACCCGGTGGAACGACGAGTTTGTGGAGGATGTGCGCCGGACCTTCCAGGCAACGGGCATCTTCTGCTTCTTCCCGATCCAGTACATCAACGACAACGGCCTCGGCGCCGCTGCCAGCTTCTTGTCAACCATGCTCGAGACCAACGGTGTCCCCAACGACGTCATTTCCAACTTCAACTCCCTCAGCATCATCGCCTTTGCCCCCGTCCTCAACTACGGGTTGTACCCTCTCCTGCGGAAATGGGGCGTCCACTATGGCCCTGTTGCGCGCATCACCACCGGCCTGGCCATGTCGACTCTCGGCGGCGTCGGCTACACCCTGCTGAACTACTACGCGTATAAACAGTCGCCGTGCGGCGAGTACGGCTCGAGCGACTGTACAATCGGCACTGGCGTTGCCCCCATCAGCATCTGGTGGATGGCCATCCCCTTCGCCATTGGTGGCATCTCGGAACTGTTTGTCAATGTCCCAGCGTATGGGATTGCTTACTCGCGCGCTCCGGTCAACATGCGAGGTCTCGTGTCGGCCCTCAACCTGTTCAACACGGCCGTCGCCTACGCCATCGGCCTGGCCTGCTCTTCAGTCGTCACGGACCCGTATCTGACCTGGGACTTTGGCGGACCCGCCATCACGGGCGGCGTCTTGACCATCGTCTTCTACTTCACCTTCCGCCACATCGACAAGGAGGAGTACGTCCTGAGCAAGAACACCAACAATCAGGACTACCAGCTGGAGATGGAGGGAACCCACAGTGTCGTGGGCGAGAACCAGCTCAACAAGAGCCCCAACAGGCCGGCCCCCATTGCCGACAACGAAGAAATGATGATCTCCCAGAAACAGTAGGGACCTCGGGAAGGTGGATTGGTGGATGGAGTTTGGCGTTCTCTCTTTCTGGTTCCCTGGCGCGAATGTGTGCTCCGGTGGACGGTAACTACTGGTCGTCTGGATGTAATCTGCTGTCTTGTGTCAGGTAGCTGAATTTATCTGCTTGGTTTAATCATGTCTCTACTTGGACACCCCGAGGACAGCAGGCATCCGTCGGCCTGTCCATGTTGTCATTGCTCTTCGACAACATGATGGCGTTGCCTGGAGCCCACCAGATGAGTCAACACATCCCGATCCCTAATTTGTGTCAATTGACCGGCTGACTGTGCCTGTCAGAGAGTTCCTGACCAGGTAGGCATTGCTCGGGAGAGCAACACCTAGCACCTGAGGCCAGCCAAATTTGCATCACATCTTTTCTGTTCGAGATGTTGTGGACCATCGCCCTGTGCGTGACCAGCCGTCTCCGTTGTGTCGAGCCGCTGCTCCTGTTGGCTTGCCTTGACGGCTTAAGCCGGGAAGACCAAGACGAATGGGAATAATCATTCGACGAGCGCGCTGGCCTCGCCCGACACTCTCTTCATCCTCACGTCCCAAGAACCAGCTCGAGATCGCAATGAAAAAGAAAAGAAAAATGTTCGCCGGTCAGACTTCCATCGACACCCACCCCGCCTGAGCGCCCGAAGGCAAGACCTCAGGAAAGCCGGGGTACAGATCATCGCCACTCTCTATACAGCCATGGCACGAAGCCAGCGACCGCTACCTTTGCAGGCAGGGCAAGAGTAAAAGGGACCTCACTGTAGGGCGCCGAGGATATCATTCATCAACCCGGGTGGGATCTGTGGCTCCTTTAGGGAACACAAAAGAGGACGAATACTATAGAAATGATTCTCTGAAGTATTGTCGACATGAAGAAAAAAAAGAGAAAGAAAATCCGAAATGGAGGGAGGGGAGCGCTCAATTTATAGGCAGAGGTCGGTGGCCTGTGCACGCCTGCAAAAGTGCAAGGCCCCACTTCCGTTGTGGCTCCACTCAGCAAATTTTTTGGTACGAGAAGCCGCAGCAATATTGTGCCGCCCTTGACCGCCAAAATTTCTCACAGGCGGCAGTTCTTCCTCCCGACAACACGATACCCTCCGTGTGTGAGAATGCCTTGGCTGCCGATTAATGATGGTAGTATGAAGTCATTGACATGCATGGCCATTGAATCGACTAACTGGGCAAAAAACCTTGCTGGCAGAGGCGTCAGCTAGCTGTGGTATCACCAACGGTGTTTGTTGCGCCAGCGGGGAGAGGTGGCCGAGATTAGCCCCCAGTCCCTCAGGCCAAAGCCAAACCAAGAGCTCACATACATTCACTGACTGTATAGGCCTTCCTGCTCTATCCGCCGTCTTACTCCTGGGGTGACCATCACACTGAGCCTGTCCCAGTCCTGAGCCTGCGCCGCCGCCCGCGCGTATGTGCTGCTAATGACGTCCGCTCCGGCTTTGCGTCCTTCCACCATCTTGATTCTACGCCCCCATTCCTTGCTCCCGCCTACGCTGCTTAGGCCATCTGCCTGCGACAGGGTCTCGAGATACGCCGCCTGCTCGGCTGCCCCTCCCCACTCGTCATCTGCCCGCATTGTCATCCGCAACTTGGCCCGCTCAAAGAACGGGCCGAGGGCCTCTTGCATCGGCGTCATTTCTGAGCGGGCTGCTGGATCAAGGGGACCGTAGTACTTGGGGTTGAAGATCCGGATCAGCGTGTCATATCCGACGAGGAAGACCTGTTCTGTCTTGTCCACGCCATGGTTCGTGTCGGGCTGGCCGTGATAGAAACCCGTACTAGCGAGTACCGCACTCTTGTCGTGGAAATATGGCACTGTCGCCAGGCCGAGGTCGACGCTGAATGCCCCGGGGCTCGACTTTGAGACCCGGCTCGCCCCCTCCCCTTCCGCGACATCCACACTGTGTTGCACATCGCTGGCAAACGCCCACATCATGGCCAATCTCTGGTCAAACGCCGCTGGCTTGGGGCTTTTGTCGGCATTATTGACCGACAACAGCAGCAGCAGCCGCACACCGCCTCCAACACCTCCCTCGCTATCCCTGTGTTCAAAATCGCAGATTGCGGACGTTGCCATGCGTAGGTGGGCGCGTGTCGGAGGGTTGAAGGACGAGTCAAGCACGATCAGGGTTCGCGGCGGAACGCTGGGCGGGAGTGGCGTCGGAGTGCCATGGTCGGGTCCGTCTCGGCGGTGGAGTCTGGGAGGAGCCGTGCAGATGATTTGGAGCTTGGAACGGGAGCTCTGAAATGACGAAAGGGCCCTGGAGAAGAAATCGGTCGCGGAATGAGCGGTTGCTGGGAATGGGGGCGGCATCGAGCGCTCGGCCGCAGTAGGCTCCTCGAGAGGAGGCATCACGGCTGCGAAGGACCGGCGTTTGGTCAGGTGGGTGAACAGCCAGCGATTGGTGGAGGAGTGGGGGGATGCCTGGGCGAACCAGCGCGATGATGTCATTGCTTGGACCATCCGTTCTGCGCTCACTGGCAGAGGCTCGGGCCGGTCCCCAGGGGCGAACCGCTTGCCCCCACCATCCCTTCGCTGTTGGGGACGCATGTCGGCCGTGGGATTGAGTTTGACGGTGCTAACTATCGGCCGTTCTATTCACATGCCCTCCTCCGACCAACACCTGCTCTGCCACGAACCACCGCCAAGAGCGGAAACGGTCCTGCACCCACATGTTCTCCCAAGACAAACGCCTATGACCAGAGGGTATCAAGCTGCCAAACTGACCTAGCCAACCCACCCACTACCTGCTGACCAAATGCCGAAGCCATGTAAAACCTCCCGTCCGTATTCCCTCCAATGAAGCATTGCGGCTGGGGCCCGGCAGGCCGCCTTTACCGAATTACTGGCTCGCGCAACGAACCGCCATAGCCGGAGAAAGTGATCGGGTGACGGTCGAATGCATCCAGCAGCTCTTGAAAAGCCTCGCTCCCCATGTTCTGCGTCTGCAGGACACGGGCGTGGTCGTCGTCGAGATCCTCGTCAAAGCCGCGACTCGGCTCGCCTGCGGCGCTACCCAGCGACTGGTCGTCCAATGCGTAAATCTTGATGCCGCGGATGTGCGTGTCCTTGCCGTTTTGGTGGTTCTCCTTGATGTGCATCTGCACCATCCAGCAGCAAAGGGAGTGGCCGTCTGCGCCGCCGCCACTGTCGGCGATGGGGACGTCCTGCCACCCGACGGGGTTGGTGAGGGGAACCTCGGCGAATTGGATCAGGTCATGGTGCCCGGTACCGGCGCAAAAAACGATCAGGGTGGGCGTGTATGACTCGTCCTGGTGGTAATCCACGTAAAAGCGAATCGCTCGAATCTCGACGCGCCGCAGAAAATGAATAGTGAGCAGATGCGGTTGCTGGCCATCCGACCTGAGAATTTGGTAAGCGGCACGCTCAGGGGAACCAGAGAGCAGCGAGGACGGGAAACACCCACTGCCAGTACTTGTCCAGGTCGTCGCTGAGCAACTCGGCCACACCGTTTCCGGGTCTGTGGCTGCTGACGCCAAAATGAGCAAGGTTGTTGATCTCCTTCAGACCCAAGGCTGCAGGGTTGAACACATGGTCCTGCAATCCGTCTTCGGATACCGAACGGTCGTCGTCGGGGTCGCCCATTTCTTCGACCAACTCCTCCGTCATGACATCGCCAAGAAGCTCGTCGTCGTCCTCTCCAAGTCCTTCCATCAGCTCTTCATCGCTCACGTGTCGGCGCTCGAAGCCGCGGCCTGCAAACCGGAGGTGCTCGTCATCTGAGCTGTCGTGGTCTCTCGTGGGAGCTGTGGATCTCGGGACGAGATAGTTAGTCAGAGCCATCACCTCGTCGAGGTCGTAGACGCCAAGTTCCAATCCCTCGAGGATGGTATCCTCATTCTCTTGCTCAAAGACAATGGGGTCGCGTTTGAACAGGCCGCGTGGGGTGTTGAGATCTTTCTGGGGGTTCAGCTCGCCCAGAATTCGCCGCGATACCATCCCGCCCACTACAGCAGCACTCATATTGATGGCCAAAATGACAGAAGAAGCCAAATAAAGACGGAAACAAAAAACAGTGAGGAGGCTTCAAGGAATGAGGTTGTTGAACAACAGTCCAGGCCACCATCCAGACCTGGGGGGGGATATGAAGAAGAGGCCAACTTGGTGCGGTGCGGGGAATTGTGAATTGCAGAGCGAAACATCGGCATCGAATAATTAACATGACCAAAGAAAGGGCAAGAGACTGGCCAAGACAGTATAATAGCGGAACAGAAAAGAAACACATTTGTGGTGGGGATTGACAGAGGTTGCCGGTCTGGTGGAGGACTTACACCGTGGCATCGTGCTCGCACGCAACTGGTTCCCGGACTGTGCAGCTTAGCTTGCGCTCGGCCAGCTGAGCAGGCGCAGATGCGTGACTGGAGTTTGCTCAACCGGTTTTAAGGCAGCAGAAAATGCCAGGGATACCGAAAAGTCGCGCTTTGGACATTGGGCATGGGTGTGGATGAAGACTGAGGGGGGATTCAACCGACCAGAGAAGTAACCAAAAACCCCTGTGCCCTGCTTGACTCTGGCTTTGGTGTTCCTGGGCTGGGTGGGGCCCTGGAAGCTGGAAGCTGGGATCCACTCACAAAATCTTGCCGCCGTATACCGCCCCTGAGGTCGGGGGCTCGCTTCCATTTGCGGGCGTTGTGGGGCTGTGGGGGCCATGTGACTGCGTGCTGAATTCGCGTGTCAGTCGGACGCGTTTGCAGATCCACATCCTCTGAGCACCACCACTTCCAAAGCCAAAGCCAGAGACAATCCCGTCATTGCCAAGGAACAGCTGTTTGCCAGGCACAAGAAGCAACACACCCATATTACTTGAACCAAACCACGTACTGCCTCCGTGGCATTTCAAGATGCCGCAGGAATCGGGTGCGTTCTCCAGTCTTCCTTCCTGGGTCTCCTTCATTCTGCTTGTTGGGGCGCTGATGCCGCCTCGCGCGACACTCTGGAGAGGGATCACCTTGTTCCTGACATGCTGCCGACCCAGACACGATCCGCATTCTGATCTCGACCGACAACCATGTGGGCTTCGAGGAGCGAGACCCCATCCGGAAAGATGACAGTTGGCGCACTTTCGATGAGATCATGCAACTTGCCCGCGCGCGGGATGTCGACATGGTCCTCCTCGGCGGCGACCTGTTCCACGATAACAAACCGTCGCGCAAGTCCATGTATCAGGTCATGCGCTCTCTCCGACAAAACTGTCTCGGAATGAAGCCCTGCGAGCTCGAATTTCTAAGCGACGCCGCCGAGGTCTTCGAGGGTGCTTTCCCCTATGTCAACTACCAAGACCCCGACATCAACATCTCCATCCCAGTCTTCTCGATTCACGGCAACCACGACGACCCAAGTGGCGACGGCCACTTCTGCTCCCTCGACTTGCTGCAGGTGGCCGGGCTGATCAATTACTTTGGTCGCGTGCCTGAGGCCGACAACATCCATGTGAAGCCCATGCTTTTGCAAAAGGGGACGACGAAGCTTGCCCTGTATGGGCTGAGCAATGTGCGGGACGAGCGCATGCATCGCACATTCAGGGACAACAAGGTCAAGTTTTACCGGCCCAGCCAGCAGAGAACCGACTTCTTCAACCTGTTGGCTGTTCACCAGAACCATTACGCACACACCCCGACCAGTTATCTCCCCGAAAACATGTTGCCGGATTTTCTGGATCTGGTCGTCTGGGGCCACGAACATGAATGTCTCATTGACCCCCAGCGGAACGCGGAGACCGGCTTCCATGTCATGCAGCCGGGCTCTTCGGTGGCTACCTCTCTGGTTCCCGGCGAGGCCGTTGCCAAGCAAGTTGCCATTCTCAGCCTTACCGGCAAGTCTTTTGAGGTGGAGAAGATCCCGCTGAAGACGGTTCGGCCGTTTGTCACGCAGGAGATCACGTTGGCCAGCGACAAGCGTTTCAAGGGCATGGAGAAGAAGCAGGACAACCGGCAAGACATCACCAAGCGGCTCATGGTGATTGTGGAAGAGATGATCGAGCAGGCCAACGCCACATGGCAGTCGATTCACAGCGGAGCTGAGATGGACGAGGATGAGGGACAGCCTCTGCCTCTGATTCGCCTCAAGGTAGAATATACCGCTCCTGAGGGTTCGAAGTTCGAGGTGGAGAACCCGCAACGCTTCTCGAATCGGTTCGCGGGAAAGGTGGCGAACCAAAACGACGTGATATACTTTTATCGCAAGAAAACGGCGCCGACTCGTAGGTTGCCATGCCTTTCTCTCCCCAGTCAACAAGTAGACACGCTGACGCCACGCAGGGAAGTCGAAGGAGGTGAAAGGAATCCCGGAGGGTGTGGTAGATGCCATCGAATCACTGGACACCGTCAAAGTCGACACATTGGTGCAGGAGTTTTTTGCCCAGCAGTCGCTCAAGATCCTCCCGCAGGCACCATTTGGAGACGCCGTGAACCAATTCGTCAGCAAAGACGACAAACATGCCGTCGAGATGTTCGTGATCGACTCGCTCTCCACTCAGGTCAAGGGTTTGCTGCAGCTGGACGACGACAAGATCACCGAGGGCCTTGATGCCCACATTGAGGATTTCCGGAAGGTCATGGAAAAGAGCTTTGTTTCGGGCCAGCAAAAGCAGGCTCTACGCAAAAGACGTTTCAAGGAGAAGCCAGACGGATGGGACTCGGATTTGGACGGCCATTGGAATGCGCAACCAGACGCGATCGAGGAGGTTGCGGTGTCCCCCGAGCCCGCCAACAGCGGACGGGGCCGCGCAGGGCCGACCTCCGGGGTTGCGTTTAGCGATGACGACGGCGAGCCATTCGACGAAGAACCTGACGTCCAAAAGGCGGCGCCTAAACGCACGGCAGCAGCAACGAGGGCCACCAAGAAAGCAGCGCCGGCCAAGAAGACCGCTGCACCGGCGAAGAAGGCGCCCGCTCCCAAAAAGGCCCCGGCACGGGGTCGGAAGAAAGCGAATCCCTTCCAGGACAGCGAGGAAGAAGAGGAAGAAGTGGAAGAAGATGTGATCATGGAAGACGATGAGGATGCCGAGCCGGCACCTCCTGCGAGAGCAGCACCAGCAAGGTCGACGCGCGAGACCCGGGCGCGTGGTTCCGCCAAAACTCGGCAAACAACTCTGAGCTTCTCGCAAGCTCCAAAGGCAAAGGCGTCGCAGAAGGCAATCGAAATCAGCGATGACGAGATATCGGAGGATGACGCTTTCGAGTCGATGCCCGCGACACGGAGCAGGCGACGGTAAAGCGCCCCAGGATAATCACAACCATTTCTGGGGTGGATATGGCTTTTGCGAAATTGGCATTGCTATTGTACCCGAGATATTTGTGCCGCCTGAGGCTGTGGACCAACTCGTGCTTCGTATGTACTGGTAGCCTTTGATGTGGCCCTTCGTTGCTGCCCCCTGAGGCATCCACCAAGCAGGGCAAGGCGGCAGACTGCTGCCATGGCAACTATTCTGCCTCGCGCTTTTCGACTTGAAAATGCATAGTTCTCTTCCTGCCAGTCATCCGCGGTCATGCATAGGCAGTTTGCGTCTGCTCCTTGACTCTTGAACTGGGGAACGAGGAAGCCAACCAAATCATCACGTGACCTGACTGCCGGGGAGGACTTGGACTTGCCCAAGCACCTCGACATCGCGCACGCCACCAGAACCTGCGACTTTCGCATCTCCAGCGCAAGAAATTTAATTGCGTCCACAATGGCGGCCAATCCTCCGACCGAGAATCCCGAGCAGATGACGGCACCGGCAGCGGGGCCCAATGGTACCCAGCCGGCAACCGAGGCGGCCAGCGCCGATGCGAACCCCCCAGCGCCCGCGACCCTCGAGGGCCGGTTGGCAACGCGCAAGGATGCGTCGCTCAAAGAGTTCCTCAACAAGATGGATGATTACGCGCCGATCGTACGTCCCCCCCATAACCTCGCTGGCCATGGCTTAGTTCATGTTTTGACATGCGATATTTCTAGATTCCCGATGCCGTCACCAACTACTACATGACCCGCGCCGGCCTCCCTCCGCCACCGCAGACCGACCAGCGCCTCGCGCGGCTCCTCGCACTCGCGACACAAAAGTTCATTGCCGACATCGCTGCCGATGCGTACCAATACAGCCGAATTCGCGCGAGCAATACCAACGCCAACAACCCGATGGGCAACCTCGGAGCCGCCGCGGGCTTCCCAATCCCGGGGCAGCCGGCCAACCAGCCGGGCAACAAGGACCAGGGCCGCGGCGGACCACTGGGGATCCAGCGCCCCGGGTACGGCGGTGGTGGGCAGGGCAGCAGCCAGAACCGTACGGTGCTGACCATGGAAGACCTTGGCATGGCGGTGGGGGAGTTTGGAGTCAACGTGAAGCGGAGCGAGTTTTATCGTTGAGGAGGGGGAGGAGTACTGTGCTTCTTTCTTTGGGGCAGGGCGGGCATCATGGGGTGGGATATTCACGGTACCTCCGCGTTTGAGAGCAGGCATATAGCGCGCACTGGGGGCGAGGGGGAAGGTTGTTTGGCGTCAGCGGTGGGCTGCTGGATTTCCCAGCTTCGGTGCTGCTACGGCGTTTACGGGCGTTCTTTTGGCATTTGGTTCAGGGAAAGCGGCAGGGCAATTGGCAAGTGATAGTCTTCTCGGTCAACTCGGGAGTTTTTCTTGTGCGCAACGGCTGGTCTTGTTCAGATCGAATTCCCCTGGAAACGGCGTCAACTCTGGTCGATTTTGCTTCCTTTGCGTGCCTGTTCTCGCACCCTCCGTGTGTGGCCGTGGTGTCAGAGTACCGTCCGTTTTGGACAGTGGCAGCTACCATCGAGATCCCTCGCCTCTGCCACAGGTCCGGGGCCGGACCTACCCACGGGTGGGTTGCATTAGGCCTCGTCCTCGAGTGCACATGCTCGCCCTCCAGCCTCGTATTGTTACAACATGATGTACATCGTAGCGTCGGCCTCCCCCCCAACCCCTCTGCCGCCTCCCTTTTGTGCCCAGGTCCCCCTGAGTTACGGGTATCTTGAGTCTTCTCATACTGAGTGTCCTTATTTCCTGCCCCAGACAAATGTCTTTCGTGTCCTACAATGACGGTGTTGTCAGCTGGCGTATTCCCGGGAGGATTGCGGAGGCGGTGCGGGGGTGAGGCATACGGAGAGAACTCGCCGAGCTTGTGGCCCACCATCTCCTCGGTAATGGTCACGTCATGGTAGACTTTGCCGTTGTGCACCTGGAACTTGAGACCAACGAAGTTGGGTAAGATGGTTGCTGATCGGGCCTGGGTCCGGATGGGCGCAACCTTCTGCCCAGGCTCGGGCCGCACGATTGGGAGTCTAGGCAGGGGACAAATTGTCAGAGCGGTTCGACGGTCGGACGGACAGCGTTGGGAGAGTTGGGGAACGGGGGGGCAGCGAGTCGCTGGGCTGACAGGAAGCTGCGGGACTTCCTGAGGGTATTCTTACGGCACGATATGCGGGCCTGAAGAAAAGCAGTCAGTTATGGGAATCGAGAAACGGTCAAGCCAAGAAGCAGTCTGCCAGCATGGGAGGGCGCAGGCACCAGATCAGAAAGAACCAGAGGACGGATGACGGGAACATAGGAGCAATGGGTGGGAGTATAGGAATCACATTACCTTTCCAGACCGACCGCTTCAACAAACACCGTGTCGGCTGCATGATGGGCAGTCACAAACACACACAAGGTTTGTGATGTCGCAGGCAAGGCGGTTTCAGAGCCGACCATGACCCAGACTAACTGGACCAAAATCGCTGGCCCACCAAAAACAGTGGGGTCAACGTCACGTGGAAGCCTTCGTGGTGTGGGACTCGCCCAGGTGTCTGCCAAGACCAACGACTCCCACCAGCTTGCTGCCCCAGCTTGTCCCCCGTCATGTCCCCCGTCAACAGCACTCACTCGTCGGGGCATTCGCATCGCTCGGACGCCCGTTGCATTCATCAACCTACGTACTGGAAAAGTGTTCTTTCGTTGCCGTTCATCGTCGTGGACCAAGATGGGGGCCAGCCAAGGCAGCCAGATGAGATTTGTCGCCAGCCACATTCCCCGTGCATATCATTCTCCATGACTTGCGAGTCCTGAGTGCCCTCCCCCATTCGGGGCGTTCATTACCTTGTGGTTGGCGTAGACCCCAGGTAGTTTGGACCTGAATAATAGCTCAGGCGCAATTGGGCCTCTCGAATCGACACACATCAGTGTCGAAGCCGCTGCCTGGTTGTGCGCCACCCGGGGCACCCAAGCAGAAGATGCGCTCTGGCCGCTGGCCGAGCTAAATGCCAGGAGAGCGTCGCCTCCGGCTTGGTGGGATGGATTTATGGTAGAACATGCAGCCTGATTGTGCGAGAAACAATGTTGGCGGGCTTCCATAACCAGGCCCGTTCCGTGGCCTGGATCCTTAAAAACAACAATAATAACCTGGCTCGTCAACCCAGGGCGACACTGAACTTCACTCTATTCATCTGCCTCGTTCCGAGGTATGTGAAAAGAAAACTCAGGGGCGGCTGCGTGCCTGCTGGGACTGCCCAGCTTCGGTGCAAGGACTTTCCGCATCGTGCCTCAAGCCTGCACTTGTTGTGAACGCCATCTTTCGTCACCCAGCACCTCGACCCGCCCACTAACACCAACTTGGCAGGGAGGACCGAGCTCAGGCTCCTATATGGCCAGCCGCTAACACTTTCCACCATTGTTCCATCGGGGTTTCTGGCAAGCTGATGGCAAGCTGATGGCGTCTCTGGCTGGTCCCCTTACCCAGCATAGAAACACCGTAAGGGCCCTTCACCAGATGCGCTGGAGTCCTTGGGGGAGACCACGGGGCAGTCGTCCGCCGTAGAAGTGCAGCTGCGTCCAGGAGGTGGGCTAACCCGCCCGCTGCCGCAGGTCTGTGCTTCATGCGGACATCCACTCTGCCCACCTGTCGGCTCGCAGGACATGTCTGTGCCTGGATACGGGGCTGGTGGGAGGCATGTGCTTCGCGCATCCGCTGTTCACCAACCCAGCAGGCCATCCCTGCGCACAGAAGCACCGGGATCTAACTCGTGCTTCGAAACCCAGGGCAACGGCCCCCTGCTCTGGCCTGCTCTGTAAGCTCAAGCGATGTGGCCCCTCTTCCCCCTCCAAAAGGACGTGGCGGTGTTGCTACATGTGTATTTAGAGCAGCTTCCCACCGACAGAGGAACACAGGGACTGCCGTGGCTACACCTACCGACTTGGCTTGACCATGATCACCAAACTCGAGCATGCCGTCAACCATGCCAAGACAGCACCTGACGCCAAACGCGTGTCTTGTGTGCCGAAGAAAGAGAACCAAGGTATGGCTCGATGGCCAAGGATCCCTCCCGTATTGCGCTCGGCTCGCGGGCGGCCAGAATTCACTCCAAGAGCAACAACGGCGAGAACTGACGTACAACTGCTCTCCAGTGTGACGGCCAACTACCCTGCCGAAGGTGCCGATCTCGAGGCGAAGAATGCGCGTACGAGGACAAGAAATGGAGGACCAAAGATCACCTTAGGTCCGAGATCGAGAGGCTGCGGACTGAGCAGCGGCAGGGGCATGCTCTGCTTCGAGCCCTCACCAACAACGATGCCGATCGCTGGGAGACAGTCTTGGATCGGATGCGGGCTGGCGACCCTCCCGAGACCATCGCGGAATCCATACTTGCCCATTCATCCAAGGGCCGCGGCGGCACAGCTGGTGCATCACCGCCAGCATTTGGTGATGACACAAACGCGCCTCCACATGGACTCGGAGTCAGGCGCACCTTCGGTGCCGATGGAAGCGCTACCTTCAGAAAACAATCTGTCGGCGAGTTCACCAATGCGGGAATGGACAGGCTACCAGTCGAGGCACCGCATCCCCGGAGGTTCTCTCTCCCAGCGCCCCTCGAGACTCGACCGCCGTACCTGTTCCCCCCGCCCACTCCAGGATTGTGCACCCCTCCGCTCGGCTTGTTGAGGCGCCCGAACCTCCCGGCGCCGCCTCCGGAGCTTTCTCTAGGGGGACCGCTTCCGCATACCTGGACCAGGGTCACGTCCGACACAGGCCTCGTCTACAGGCTCTTCGCCAGGTTCTTTGCCAGCTCGCTCTCGTACCTCTCCTTGATCTCACATCGGCACTTCATGCTCGACTTTCGAGAAGGGAACCGGCGCTACTGTTCCGAGGCTCTGGTAAACGCCGTCTTGGCCATGGCTTGCAAACTAGCCACAGAGACATCCCAACTGGTCTCCCGGGTCAGCTTTGGGGATGCGTTCATGGGGGAAGCAAAGGGGCTCTTGGCACAAGAGGAAGATCACGTCAACCTCCCATGCATACAGGCCCTTGCAATCCTGGCCTTGACGGAGATGGCTCAGGGGAATGAGGAGGAGGCCGGGGAGCTTGCTCACGAGTCCGTCCGGGCATGCATCCGCTTCGTGCTGCAGACACAGCACAGAAACCACAGCGTCGATGCCGACTTCCGGACGGTACGAGCCATGGCCTACTGTGGTGGCTTCACGTTGCTTCGGTAAGCCTTGTGCTGGTAGACGTTCTCGCCCCCCTCCCTCCTCCTCGATGCCCGGCCAAGACACATCCCGGCTGACAGGTAACATGGCCAACAGGATGCTTCGGCTTCTGACCCGTGACCTTGAACCGAAAACTGGGCCGCTGTTCATGAGGCTCTATCCAGATGCCGGGGACGTTGGTGACGACACCCCCGAAGCACGCATTGAGAGAGGTTTGTCGGCCCTCTGAGCGGCGGCCCTGGCATGTAGCAGGGCGGTTTCGCTTCACCAAGGGCGATCCCTAAGCTGACAACTCCGGATTGCAGGAATCTCGCTACAGGTGCAGTTCTTTGTCGAGCTACAGCACTGCCCACCCCTCGCCCGGTTCATCTTCGAAGCCACTGAGGCGGCCCACACGTTCTCGACCTACCATTACTCCGAGGCCATGACGGCCAGTGACTTGGATGGAGCGTTCAACAGATGCCTCAGCTACCACCGCCAGGCCATTGGGTCGGGAGTATTAGACCCCGACGGGGGCCCTGATGTGCTCATAGCCCAGTAAGTCTCTCAGTTGATCTCCACCACCCTGCCCCTTCAGCATCTCGCCGATTTCTCCCAACTCGACCTAGGGCAAGCATGCGACGTCTGACGATATCCACTCGCCTGCTTAGGATATGGTACAACTTTTCGTTGCTTGGCCTTCTTAAGCCTTTCACCGCGAGCCCTACCGGCCTGCTAGACGGCCTGCCACCCAGCTTGTCCGGATATTTGACTCCCCATTCCATGTGCCGGCAGGCTTCCGAGGCCATCATTTCTCTCACAAGCACGTACCAGACGCGCTATTCACTGGCCTTTCTCCCACCAATTTTGCCCTACATGGTCTTTGCAGCAGCAATTCACCAACTGGCATTGGTTGCGCCGCTGCCCTGGCAACGCCTCCAGCCCGACCAGCTGCTCGGATCTCCATCGCCACTGTCACCAGAGCCGCCGTGCGGCACATCGTACTATATTTCCAGCGCCCGACTGGGCATCCCGCACGCAGATACCTCCCCACCCGCGGCTGGGTCCAAGCCCTACGCCCCCGAAGCATCATCCCCGAGCACGCCGGCCGCGATGCGGACGCCGCGGTCCGCCATGCGAAAGAACTCGGTCCTGTCATCATCCTCGGCTTGCTTCTTTGACGGTGACCAAACCCGGAGACCGAGTGTCAGCAGCTTCGTCTCCAGCGCCACGTCTGAAATGGATGGGCCGCCCTCACCCGAGAGCGTCAGTGACCTGGGATGGGACACTCTCCCCGCCTTCACCTCACAGCCTGCCGACCTCGTCACGATGGCGTCGCTACAGCTGACATCCATGGGTGCCCTGCACGCCGGAGCCGCCGAGGCCGCTAACTTGCTGCGTATGGTGATGTTTACAGAGGGGATGGCTGGGCCTTATCTTCGTTCGTTCTTTCTGACCGAATCCGTGCATGTCCCCGAGGGGGCTTTGGAAGCCCAGCCTTATACGACAGTTGGCCATCGCCCGCAGGAGGTGGTAGGCCCCGACCTGGCCAACGAACTTGGCGGTTCCGCAAACGCTCTTCCAGGCCCGACTTCGCAGTCTCGACTGGGGGTTCGCCCGCCAACGGTTGCGTAGGAGTTCCTGGTGGATTTTGATGTGCAGTAGATCACTCTTTCTAGTATTGATCTATCCGATGGACCGAAATTTGCTTGCGCTCACGACGTGTTTGACATGCCACCACGAGGTGCACTGTGTTCAACCCGATGAATCCTTTTCAGGTACAACTGAGGAAGTTTGACGGCCAGACGGGGTCTGCGGTATTTTTGACCGCCTACCAAGCAGAAGGGCTGGTTGGAGACTCTGGCAGGACCTGGGTGACTGAGACCGCGGGGGCCGCCTTGTCTTTCGCGGACTCTTCCGTCAGCTTCTTTGAAGCTAAGTACCCCTCGTACCCATCGCCGTATATGCCAACCAGCCGTCTCATCTCTTCCTTGGCGCTGAGTACACATAGAGGTCAGTTGAGGCGAAGGAACCCGGATGAGGGGCTGATCTCACAGCTCTCTTATCTTCTTGTTGGCCGGCCAACAGATGGACACTGACAAGTCGAAACGCCTAGCGAGGTGTCAACGGACGGGTTGGGAATTGGCAAAGACGTCGACTTGCATAGCATAGAGGGCATGGCGGTCGTCCTGATCCTTCGAGGGCTCGTTCGGCTCTGCGAGTTTGAGGTATGCCTGGACATGGGAAAGACCGAGACGATACCGAGAGGCTCTCCACATGCCGAAGTCATCTGAAGTGGTAGGTTAGATCACACTCATGGCTCGAGTTTAAGGAAGAGCTTACACTCATTGTGGCCGTAGAAGCAACAGGGATCGTACAAAATAGGCTCCTTGGTCGCGTTGTCCACAGACACGTTGCCATGCCAGAGGTCGCCATGGAGAAGCACGGGTTGGATACGCCGGCCCTCGGTCAGAATCTTCTCGCTGAGCCCCTCCAATTCCTCGTCAGGGCCATGGATGGCAAGCTCGCCTTCCATCGTGTCTCTCGTAGCCCTGGTAAAGAATTCCTCCCACGTGTTGCACCACGCATTGTCCGAAGCGTGTTTGCCGCTGAACGTTGTCACATGGAACCCAAACTTGCCATTGGGAGACCGCTGCTGGTGGATTTTGGAGACGATGGCGGCGATATCTGAGACGCCAGGCAGGTTGTCAGTCATGTCACGGAATTCGGCAAGGAAAAAGGCTCGGCTCGAATTGCTTGCTGTGACGAACCACGGGTGCAGAGCACTCTGAAAGGGTTCCGGAGGTATTGTCAA
>MU855702.1:0-29915 GCA_033296695.1 Staphylotrichum tortipilum
GAGAGAACAAGGGCATTGTCTCTGGCTCCATGGTTATCGAGAGCGTATTTGACCAATGTCGACTTCCCAGAGCCTGGCTTTCCCTTGATCCAGAGCAGGCCTCGGTCGCAAGTGGCCCAGTCCCCTGTATATCTTATGTTGAAGTAGCCACTTGAATGTCCCCGTGACAGCGCTGCCAATCTCGTGCGAGCGATTCTGCATTTGCGAAAAGGCCAGTGATCTGAGGCAATTCTGAGAAGCCTCAGGCATGGCTGCGGGTAGGGGCTGGACTTCAGAGTGAATTAGCCAAGTGTATTCTCTCAGATTATAAAAATATAGTTATATATTTAAAGTTATATTTACCTTCCGCAGGTGTCTCCCCCACATTAGAAAACTCTCGGATGTACCCCAGAATTTTCTGGTACCCTCTCTCGCCACTTTTCGAGAACTTCACCATATCCATATGGTCTGCGCAGATGGAGCCCGTCTGAACCTTGAACCCGTCGTAGGATGCCGAGGACTCAGGGACAATCTTGGTCAGGGAGAAGGCCGTTAGAAAGATCCTTGAACCAAGTGAAAACGGCACGTGCTCACCAGTCCCATGGCAGTGGGTACCTAATTCGGGAAAGCGCCCACGCCGCCTTGCAGCAGAGCATGGCGAATTTCCTACCACTCAGCTGCCGGGCAGGCAGTCAGTCGGCTGCCGGACGCTGCTCTGTACAGCAACGAGTGCCTCATGCATGTGGACGTCCACCCCCGTAAGTAGGGCTCCTACGTCGCCGGGTCGCCGCAAGGGCCAGAATGACACACTAGGCTCGCAGAACGCCAAGAGGTCAGAATGAGAGATTTTTAGTCTCCAAAACAGAACAGATAACACCAGGGATCGCTAGCCACCGACCTAACTACTAATCTAGCGGAACAGCGGTCACCAGTTTATTGCCGGGAGAGCGGACGGGATCCCGTGTTTTCTACTACCTGTGGTCGTATGTATTGGTTGAAGCTCAGATTGCTGGTGATATGTGTGAAGTTCTGTGTCAACTTCTCATGGTTTTTGCTGCCGTTGCGATCAGGTCACACTACCTACTACTAGAAACCACTCAGGATGAAAGCAAGAGGTTTAGAAGCACTGATATCCTTCAAGCGCCCATCCTAAATGGGATTCACAAGCCTCCCTGATGGCCGCATCACGGCACCGCTGCTGGACAGATGCAAGCTGATTTGGATATCTCTTCCTTCTTCTCGGATCACATTGGCTGCCTTCTACAGCTCCACCATGGCGATGGCCTCGCAAAACCGGTTTCTGAGCGAGGAGGGAGGGTTCTTGGGCCGCTGGCGGCAAGTCTTCCCACTCGCAGCTGTGTTCCGAGTCGCGTCGTCTGCCCCCGGCATGGGGGTAAGATGTCTCAGCGGTCCCTTGCAGGGCGCACGACTGAGGACGGGGGTTTGGCGAGAGCGAAGTCATTACTCACTCAAGGCTTTCACACCGGCACACGCTGCCGGTAGCGGTGGAAGTTCAGACGGTCGCTTTTTTCAGAGCAGTTCCGGCGCCTGGGCTCCTCCCTTGGATCTGCAAGAGCAACGTACGGAATACTTCGAAGGAGTGAGCGCCAAAGTGGGGAAGGAAGCCAAGAGGTGGGCAGTGACCACCGCCGTTGAGGACGAGCAGGCGGTCCAGGACTGGGATTGGAGGTGCAGCAGGGGTCCACTCCCAGTCCCTCCCTAGTCCCGTAACCCCCCACCTTTTTTGAAGTGCCAAGCAGGGCAAAGGAAACTCGAGGCCGGGGTCTTGAACTGAACTTCCATCTTTTTCCAGAGGAGCGCTCTCATCTCATCATACTCTCGCACCGTACATCATACAATACACATCGCGACTCAGTCAATAAAGCACGCTTCCGAGCGATCTCTGTGTTCTCAACCGGTTACCAAAATATCTATCTCGGCCCTTCTGCTTTTGCATGCCTAGGCCCGGCAAACGCTCCCTCCCTCCCACGGCAACGCGCATCGCCTGCGTGGAGTGATCGCCTTAGAGCTGCTAAGCTGACTTGCTTTGCCCCCGTTAAGTCCGGGTCCATTGGAGCTCAAAAGGCTCAACTCCGACGTGTCGCCTCATTCATCTAGACTCGGGATTCTCTCCCCCGACAACTGCCCCCGGCTAACAACCAAACATAACCGGCACCGACCTCGTTCATCTCACAAAATGGCCGCCACCCTGACGCGCCTCCCCCCTGAGCTTCTACACAGCATCTTCAGCCACCTCGACCCCGAGGACCTGGCTCGTCTCCCGCTGACCTGCCGCCACATGAATTCCTTCGTCAAGGGCAACAACCCTCTCTGCCGCGCCATCTACCTGCGCATTCTTGTATGTTCCCTGCGTGTTTCTTACACACAGACAGAGCCCCAGCTAACACCACCCCGCAGGACGAACCCCTGACCAAGGCCCTCGACTTCGAGCAGGAGCTGCACGACCTGATCAAGCTGAAGCGCCTCTGCTCGCCCAGCCCCAGCACCCCGGACGCGGCCATCCAAGCCCACCTCCCCTTCGTCTACCGCACCGTCACCCGCCTGCTGGGCAACGCCGTCACCGTCCCAGCCCCGGCAGACAAAACGACCCTTTCCCCGCAGCGCAAGTCACGCGCTCAAACCTTTCCCCCCTCCCTCAACGCCTCCTTCCTCACCTCTGTCTTCTCCCCCTCCTCCGCTCGCCGCAATTTCCTGTCGCGCTCGTTCATCCACGACCTCGGCCGGGCCCTCCACCTCGACGGTCTCGACGGCGAGACCCATGGCCTGACCATGTGGCGCATGGGCGACCCGGATCCGTACGGCAGGCCGTTGATCAACTCGCGCCGGTCGCGCGTGCGGTCCGGTTGGCGCCGGCCGCGGGAGATGGAGGAGGTCTACCAGATGAGCGCCAAGCTGCGGTGTTTGTACGGGTGGGATGTGGCGGGGTTGGGCCAGGGGGAGGGCGACCCGGAAGCGCGGAGACGGGCGGTTTGGGCGGCGCGGCAGGGGAGGGGCGTGTACATGCCTGCGTGCGCGAAGGTGTATGATTTGAGGGAGTACACGAGGGGCACGAGGTGGGGGCCGTTTTTGGACTCGGGGGACGGGGAGGAGGGGGAGTTGAAGGTGGATTGGGAGAAGGTGGAGGCGGCGATGGTGGTGCTCGGGACGAATGTCAGGTGTAAGGGGCTGGAGCGGTTCCCGGTGTTTTTGAACTTCTGGGGGAAGCCGTTTGCGGGGTCCTGGCGCGCGAGTTACATCCCCTGGTCGAGGGAAAGGGAGCTGCGGAAAGCATCATCCACCTCGCCCACCCCGACCGCCGACAACGAGCAGGCTAACCCAAGCCCCACCGCCACCACCAGCACGACCACTACCACCACCACCCCCTCCCCCCCCTTCAACCCCCCCATCCCCGACCCCTACTCCATCACAGGCAGCTGGCTCCGGATCGTCTCCTTCCTCGACTACAACGACTTCTTCACCTTCAACTTCCCCCTCGACGACGCCCTCCCGCGCGACGTCCCCCGCGCGCCCCTCGGCGCAAGCCAAGCAACCCGGCTGATCCTCATGCGCCTGCGCACTGTCCGGGTCGAACCCCCCGGCTCGGCCGACCACCCCGATCATCCGGTGGCGCATTTCAAAGGGTTCTCGCGCGCGCTCGATGGCGCGTGGGATGAGAGCGCTGATTCGGAGGTGAAGGGGACTGTGAGGGTCACGAAGGAGGGGGAGGTCAGGTGGAGCTCGGTATCGGTTTTTGGGGGCGAGGAGAGGTGGGGGAGTGAGGGGGTGCAGGTCGGCGGGGTCAGGGCCGCGAGGGGGGTGGTCGGGAGTTGGTTTGATAAGTGAGTCTTTTGCCTCTATTTTCTGTCCTCTGCCGTGGTGGGGAGGGAAAGGGACATTGGGAAGAGGGGGGTCGGGTAAAGGTAAAGGGAATAGTTACTGACTATCTTGTGTGCTTGCAGAGACTTCAACCCCGAGGGGCCGTGCGGACCGACTGCGTTCTGGAAGATCTCGGACCGCGAGCCCAAGGGCAGCGAGAGGGAGAAGGCGCAGGTGCTGCTGGAGGATTTGTTTCCACTCCGTAAGTCACACTCTCCCCCATTTCTGTCCTCACATCATCAAGAGGCCATACTAACACCCCCACAGTCTCAGACGACATGAGCGAAGAACTCGCCTCCGAAGGTGAGTCCGAGGATGAGGAACTCCTCCTCCAAGACCTGGACCCGTTCAACTCGGACGTGTGGGCCGAGTACGAGCTCGAGGACGAGCTGGACGCCATGTACTACTTTGACGCCGACGACGTGCTGGAGATGGACGAGGTCGAGGCGGAGCTGCAGGCCCTGGATGGGCTGGCGGCGGCGGCGGCCGCCGCCGCCGAGGGGATCGAGTTTGACGTCGAGATTGACGTTGATGGGGAGGAGGAGGAAGAGGAAGAGGACGAGGAGGAGTATGAAGAGGACGAGG
Organism: Staphylotrichum tortipilum; assembly: GCA_033296695.1. Lineage (NCBI taxonomy): Eukaryota > Fungi > Ascomycota > Sordariomycetes > Sordariales > Chaetomiaceae > Staphylotrichum > Staphylotrichum tortipilum. The sequence continues at coordinate 4,441 of MU855702.1, forward strand.
AGGACGAGGACGAGGAGCACGGGGTAGGGGGGTGCGTGGGGTATGCGGGGCCGACGAATGACCCGGATTATGTGGAGGGGGGGGAGGAGCTGGAGTATCATGAGGGAGTGGATGGGGCGCCGTCTGGGTGGTGGTAGCTGGCAAAAGATGGGGATGGCAATGATCTTGATGAGGACGAGGTGCTGCCTGGGTGTAGATGGGTGAAATAGCGGTGGAATTTGTATGCAAAACTCGCCTGCTTTAATGGTCTATCCAGATCGTGGTCTATCTGTGTCCAAGGAAATCAACCGCCGAGATCCAGCCAGCATCGCCTTCTAACCCCCCGTCCCTCTGAAATCCCCCCAGATTCACCTCCCCGCCATTACATCCACCCAGATCCATCCCCCCCTTTCACCTTTCCCCACTCCCTTAAATCTTCCCAACCCCCGGATCAGTATTCACCTTCCCATGCTCACACACGGCGACAACCACCCCGTCGCTCTTCCGCGTCATGGTGCCGCGGAGGGTGCACAGGCGCTTGCCGATCTGCAGGATCTCGCAATGCACGAGCACCTCGGTGCCGGAGGGTGCGGGGCGCAGGTAGGTGGTCGAGAGGGTGCGGCTGACGCCCAGGAAGGACCAGAAGCCTGGCTTGGAGACGAGAGCGAGGGGGGTGGACGTGCAGAAGTCGAAGATTGTGGCCGTGCAGCCGCCGTCTGGAGGGGGGTTAGGGCGTGTTTTGGGGGCGGGTTAAGGGGGATGAGGGGTTGGTTGAGTGATGAGGGGGAAGTTGAAGGGTGAGGGGGAGGTTGGAGGGTGAGGGGTTGGTTGAAGGATGAGGGGGAGGTTGGAGGATGAGGGGGAGGATGGAGGATGAAGGGGAGGCTTAGAAGAGGAAAGGGGTTGAGCGGTTGAGAGGGGACGGGCGGTGTTGAAAAGGTAGGGGTGGGGCGAACCATGAGATAGGGCAAGAGGATGGGTAGATAGAGTGGTCGGAGTGTAACATACGCAGGTTGTTCAGGCGGTTGCAGTGCTGGGGCTGCACGGTGAACTTGAAGGTGACGGAGGGGATGGCGGCGTCGGGGGCCGAGACAGCATGCACTTCCAGCCAGGGGAAGAGGTACTGCGTCCACTCCTGGATAGAGGCGTCCCGAAGGGGTGTGTTAGTTACATGGTAGACTGGGGGGGAGGCGCCACACAAGTAACACCATGCACCACGCAGCACATGTAACATGGAGCACGATTTGGGAATGCCAGATATAAAACCTACCTTCTCATCCGGATCCTGGACCTTCCGGGCAAACTGGGACATCAAGGTGCGCACGCGGTCCTCGCCCGTCATGCCGAGGTAGGCATCGGTGTTGTCCTGCGTCTTTTCGGCGGGGGATGCCATGGCGAGGGTTGGCGAGGTGGGTGAGGATGGTTGTGAGGGTAGGTTGGGGGTGTAAGTGATACAGGCCAGGGGTAAGCGGTGAATGCAGTCTTTAAAGAGCCCCAAACGGGACGGAGTCTGGTATCCGGGGCTGGCCTGTCAGATTCCGCGTCTGCCTGGCTTCCTCACGGCCGTACTCACTGACGCTCGACGGAATCCCCCAAAGGTTATGGTGTACAGGTGCCTGTGCCCGGGTATAGGGGCTGGGGCCTTGTGGGGGCCGACCCCGCGTGCCGCTGACCCCTGCAGATCTCCAGGGTCTGGGGGAAGAGCGTGCCTCGGCATTGGGGGCTCGGCTCGCTTATCGATTAACCGCATCCATGCCGCCCGTTCCCTGAGCGCATCCCATCTTCAGCTTCAACATTCAACCCGAGAACAACAACAACATCGCGAACGAACAACCACCAACCGCCACCACCCCATGTCCCGATAACCGCCATCGCCCGTCCCAAAGGAAAAGCCGAAAATAAATATAAAAGAGGAGGGAAGAGACAAAGAAAATGGAATTCATGACAGCCCTCCAGGGCGGCTCCTTCGACGAGCACAAACCCTCCCTCTTCGAGCTCCTCTCGGAGCAGCAGCTCGCCGCCCTCCTTCCGCCCACCCTGCGCTACCTCCTCAGCGTCCTAACCCACCGCTACCCGCGCCACCTTCTGCGCGTCCTCAACTCGTTCGACGAGCTCTACGCCCTCGCCGCCCTCGTCGTCGAGCGCCACTACCTGCGCACCCGCCAGGGCTCCTTCACCGAGAACTTCTACGGGCTCAAGCGTGAGAAGGCCCTCGCCGCCGAAATTCCCCGCGCCGCCGCCGCCGCCCCTGGTGTCGTTCGCGAGGCCCTGCGCCTCACCAGCAGCGATGTCTGGAAGAACTTGTTAGTCATGGTCGGCGTGCCCTACCTCAAGCGCAAGCTGGACGAGGCCTTCGAGGTGGACGCGCCGCGCGCCCTGCTCGGCGCCGCCTACAACCAGCGCCCCCCCGCGGGCGCCCCGCTGCGCGAGAAGCTCACCTACTGGGCCCGCTGGTTCCTGCGCAACGTCTACCCGAGCGTCAACGCCGCCTACTACTTTGCCCTGCTCGCCTTCAACCTGGCGTACCTCTTCGACAACTCCAAATACCACAGCCCCTTCCTGTGGCTTATTGGCACGCGCGTGCGCCGCATGGGCGCCGCCGACTACCGCGCCATCGAGGCGCTCGAGGAAAAGATGGCGGCGGGCTCCGCACGGCGGACCCTCGGCGCGCGCCTGCTCGGCGGGCTGTCGCTCGCCCTGCCCACGAGCATCTTTGCCCTCAAGTTCCTCGAGTGGTGGTACGCGTCAGACTTTGCCAAGCAGCTGTCGCGCAAGGCCGCCGAGAACCTGGACCTGCCGCCGCCGGTGATTACGGGCATGCCCGATGCCAAGAAGGCGGCGCAGCACCAGCAAGAAAAGGAGAAGCCCGCCGAGGAGGAAGAAGAGGAGCTCGACGACGAAGAAAAGGAGCGCCGCCTCGTCGAGCGCGCCCCCATCGCCGCATCGTCCCTCCTGCCCATCTACACCGTCCCGACACCCGCCTCGTCCGACTGCTGCCCCATTTGCGAGGACGACATCACCACCGCGGCCGCCTGCCAGACGGGCATCGTCTACTGCTTTGCGTGCATCCACAAGTGGCTGACGGGCACCCATGCCCGGCAGGAGGAGTTCATGGCCGCCCGTGCCGGCAAGTGGGAGAGCGGCGAGGGGCGGTGCGCGGTCACCGGGCGACGGGTGTTGGGTGGGACCGAGGGGCTGCGCAGGATTATGGTGTGAGAGGGGGGAGTGTATGATGATGAGTGTAAAGTATGTGTTAGAGCGGGCGGGTATGACTTATGTGTGGTGTTTGGATTAGGTTTAGATATAGCGATATGTATTCTGTATAATGCTGAGATGGGAATCATTCCACCATCTTTTCCCCCTGCCGCCACTCTTGACCTGTAATACTCTCCCCTCACAAATTCCCTTCCCATTTCCACCCCTACAAGTCAACCACCGTCACCGGGTTCCCCAGCACCCCTGTATTCCCATACATCACCGACGCATTCACCATCAACCCCCCGTTATTCGTCCCCGGCCCCAGCATCAGCCACTTCCACAGGATGCTGCCCACACCGTAGCGCAGCACATTGAACGCGGCTACCCACCGCACGCCCGGCAGCAAGTCATACAGCGGCCCGCGCGCGGGCATCGACATGAGCGCCTCGTACGCGCGCTGGCACTCGTCGTAGTAGACGGCTTCGCGCCCGTGGCCGTGGTGCACGTGCCCGAAGACGTGCAGGCGCGGCTTGACGCGCCAAACCTCGTCGAGGAGGCTGGGGCAGCCAAGGGAGAGGTCGAGGTGGTGGCGCTGGACTGGAAGTCAGTCTTCGCCATCTCAACAGGACCGGCACGGCAAGACTTACCGGCGGGGTGTGCGTGATGAGCACGTCCGTCTCCTCCGGCACGCGCCCCTTCCACGCCTGCTCCTCGGGCTTGTACTGCATACTGTGTCTCTCATCAGCCACCCTCCTCGAAAACACCACCTTCAAAGCCCAAACTCACGCATGCCCCTCCCCAATCCACGGCACACCCCCCCAGCCATACAAATTCAGCCGCCTTCCCCCCTCCACCTCAATCTCCAGCGCCCTCCCCCCCAGATACTCCACCCCCTTCCAATCCCACCCACCAATTCCCATCTCCCCTTTCTCCCCCACCATCCCATCCCCAACCGTCTCCAACCACCCATCATGATTCCCCCCCACCACCACTTTCCACCTGTGCCCGAACCCGCCCAACCACTCCACCTGGCTCCTCACCTCCTCTTCCCCCCCATCAACCGTCAAATCCCCACAATGCACCAACACATCCCCCTCGGGCACCTTCTCCCGCGGCAGCGTCAGCCCGTGCGTATCCGACAGACAGACAATCCGGATGGGACGACGGCCAGGGGGTGGGTGGAAGGGGTGGCCGCGCAGGGGCAGGAGGAGGCGGGTGTAGAGGAGGGAGATGAGCGATTGCAGGGGGGAGGTGAGGAGGGACGAGAGGAGGGTGGGGGGTTCCCAGGGGGAGGTGGGGAGGAGGTGGAGGGCGAGGAGGAGGGATTTGAGGTGGGGGTACATGATGTCTTTCTTGTTGGGGGGATTGTGGGGTGGTGGTGGTGGGTTGGTTACTTGAGGGAGGGTTGGGTTTCGCGATTGAGGGGGCTCTTAGGTGGTTTAAGGAGTTGGGCTGGGCTGGGTTTCGGTTGTGAGAGGATGAGCGAGCCAGGAGTGGAGGATGTTGGTGGTTATGCAGATGAGGTCATCGAGGCATCTGCTTCTGGGTGTTGGGAATTAGCGGCGATTTGGTGTCATGGTGGTAGACCGTGGCTTGGATTCGAGTTGAAGATGGAATCCGAGGTTCGCTGGTCAAAGGACAAGGCAAGTCGGGAGGACGTCAACAGTCTGATGCGAAAAATGGGGCTGTGGCTGACCCTAACCCTGGCCGGGCTGTGCTGCCGCCCCCTCAAGCACCAGCTCGACGCCGCCAGTTGAAGACTCAATGGGTAAGAGGCCAATGGGGGAATGACAAACAGGAGGAATAGGGAGTAATTTTTGTGATTTCAATCATACGTGTAATTCGACGTTATCCCCTCGCCTGTAAACAACCGGTTGCCCTGGTGACTGGCACGCGGTCCTCCGCCACCCCCTTTCCAGAAACCCGGTGAGACCAACACCATAGACGGATGAAGTGGAGAGACGTTCAAGTTTCTTCAAGATTTTCTTGTTTTATGTAACTCGCAGAGCCAGTATTGCCGGGGGTCGATGGTGACTCTCGACTACCCGCGCCTGGAGAACTGAACGGTGACCCCATTCACAACTTGAACTCCACCTCAACAACAACACCAAATACTCATTGATGAAGCAAACGACACCAGCCAAAGCAAAAAAACCATTAACTTATTACTCGGGTATTATGCGAAAAGAAACTGCCTGCCTCTAAATGCAATTTTGCCACACATCCAAAATCACGAAATCCCAAATCCAAAACATCCTGTGATGTGTTGCCCCTTTTTTTCTTGTTTCTTGCCCATGCAAATGCACCCCAACACCAGCCATAATCCGGCGGGGGAAACCCAAAAGAAATTCCAAAAACCAATCCAAACAAACCAAAAAAAAAACAAGAAACTCAATCAACCCTCCTCCGATACCCCCCCTCCCCATAACCCGGCAACAGCCCCTCCCCGATCCCCACCCCGGGCCCACCCACCCAACTCTCCCTCTCCCTCTCCACTCCCTCACTCCCCAACACCCTCAACAGCCTCGGCCTCAAATGCTCATCCGCAGCCGCCTCCTCAAAGCTCGGCGGCAACGCCCCCCCCACCAACCCCCCCACCACCTCCTCCGCACCCACCACGCTCGTCCCGTCCACCGCAATCTGCAACGGCACCGTCAGCGTGACGTTGTTCACCGACCCGCCGCGCGAGGCGAGCGCGAGGGTCAGTTGGACTGTGTACACGCGCGAGGCGATGCACGAGTGGAAAGTCGGGATGAGCGTCTTTTTGTCCGTCGGCAGGGACAGCGGGATGGTCAGCGTCGTCGTGTGCTGCTGCCCTGCAGCGCCGCAGTCCAGGGATTGTCTGTGGCTGCGCGGGGAGGGCGGCGGGGAGGAGTCGCTTCCGTAGCCGGAGTCGCGGCGGGCGGTGACGGCAGGCGGGGAGGGCGTCCAGGCGGGCTGTTCGGAGAGGGTGGTTGTGGGCAAAGGCACGGAGGTGAAGAACTGCCCGCGGCGGTCGGGGGTGTAGGGCGCGTTCCACTCGCCGAGGTTGGGGAAGGAGGAGATGGTGCCGGAGGAGAAGTAGGTGTGGGCGGTGAGTTTGGAGGAAACGGAAGTGACGGTGGGGGGGAGGATGCGCGGGGATTCGGGGTCAAAGGTGAGGGTGATTTGCGCGAGGGGGTGGGCCATGACGCGGCGGCCGTCGGGGGAGAGGATGGCGGGGCTGGGCTGGGTCGCGCTGGCTGTGATGCGGCCGAGCTTGGTGGAGAGGAGGTTCTTGCGCAGGGTTTTGGTCTTGCGCATGCGGTAGAGGTGGTCGTTTTCGGTGATGCTGAGCGGGGGTTCTTCAGGGGTGGCCGGGAGGATCTGGATGGGTTGGCTCGCCTCCATGATGCGCGTCTTGCGGCCGGAGGGCTCATCGCGGATCACGCGGGCCTTGATGGCGTACTCGATCTGAGCCATGCGGGGCGCCATGTCGTCGCGCTCCCAGCCGCCGACGCTGGGGGGCAGCAGGACGTGGTGGTCCTGCAGCTGGTCCGAGAGCCGGTCATGGTTGCAGGCGTTGATGGTGAGTTGGTTGGGCACGACAAAGTTGAAAGGGATGGTGTACGTCTGTCCTGGCTGGAGCACGCGCGGGATGGGGTAAACATCGTCGGGCACGGGCATGAGCATCTTGAGAAAGGTGTGCGTGACCTCCTGGGGCACGCTCATGCCCTCGAAGGTGGTGCGGGTCTGGCCGAGCAGCAGGATCTGGATCGAGTCGAAGCGGACCTCGCGCTTGGTGGTGATGGTGACGTCGCCGACGATGGGTGACGACGACGTGTACACCTTGGAGGTGTAGTGGTCGCGCAGGTTAACCCTGATGTCGGAGCGGGGGTAGCCCGACATCTTGCGGCTATGCTGCGGGTGTTCAATGGGGGTGCAGGTGCTCGACGCGGATGAGACAACCCAGCGCTCCATGGCGGAGGAAGCAAGGAGGGTGATTCCCCAAGGCTGGTGGTGAGGTTGGTGTGTGGCCGTGGTCGAGTGATGGAGTGGTCAAGTTTGGCGAGTGTGCCGGCGAGTGTGTTGGCTGGCGGGGGTGATGAGACAGCTCTTTGTAGAGGCACCGTGTGTGTGTGTAAGTGCGAGTACTCGGTCGTGTTGGTGTCCAACGGGGCAACAGTGGCACAAAGACACAGACACGGGATGGTGAGGGGCTCGAGGCTTGGTGTTGGCGGTGCACCAGTGAGTAAGTGGCATTCGTTTGTTATATAGGTCAGGCACTCAATGTCCTGTCACTCGGCGGCTGGAGAAAAAAAACAATATGTCAGAGCTTCACCCGTCGGCAGCCCCGTTGAGTCACGACAATGACACCCCCTTCCGTCAGAGTTCAAGCCTCGATGCACGTTAGCCGAGCGTCATCCCCCCAAGGGTGCCAGCGGGGGGGATTGCTCAGCAATGATTGGCGTGACAGGTCAAGGGGGTGGAGGGCGTCGAAGGGCGGGCATGTCATTCTCTGGGCCTCGTTTCCACCTTGCCAACCATGCTCGAAACGGTAGGGCATTCGTTGCATGTACCTCCTCCGTCCCCGTACTCGAGACTGGGTGGGTGGTCCTGAGTGCGACGCGGTGCCCGTGGTACATGCACGCAGGTACAATGTACTCCAGCGCGGCGCTCCATGTTCCATGTTCCATGCTCATGCTCCATGTTCCATGCCACTTACACGGCGGGCTGGATGGTCTACCCGTGCAATTCCCATGCCGGTGGAGCAGCCGGGGTCATTCAGTCACCCACTGGCTTTTGTCTGGCTCTTCTCTGACTCCTTGTCGTCGGCCTGAAAACGGTTGTCGAGTCCACCAGCCGACCCTTGCCAGCCCCCGCGAGCCCCCGCCAGCTAGGCCAACAGCTCCCCAAGGCAGCGAAAAGACATGGATGCAGCCGGCTCGCCACGCGCCCCAGCCGTGCGCTAGCCGCTCCCAGCTGCTTGGCTCTCGTTCGCTTGACACGCCTTGTCCACACCTCTGTCATCCAAGGGCGCGACAGGGCGTGGGCAGTGGTCCGTGCCCCGGTCATCGGATGCACATCACTGTCGAGATTTTCCAGGCGCCGCCTGATCCAGTTCATCCAGTTCCACGCCGCCTCTATGACCTAATTGATACATGCCCCAAACGAGCCTGGTTCACCCCCAGCCAAGCGCCCCCTTCCTGGGCTGCCCCCGTCGACAGCGCTCCGGTGTCGGTCGAACATCAGAGCACAGGCCCACGAATGCTGATCGACGCTGGTCCTTGGTACCCCGCCTTCAGGTCCCTCAAGCACCCCGCATGCTCAGCGCCAACTCCACACAAGAACACAACAGGACAGCATCAAACGTCTGATCCAAGAACGAACCTTCTGGTTCTTTCCTGCCCCTCTTGCAGGACGACCGTTCTTGGCCCTGCAGACCGGTCTTGATGTGTCTGTGCTGTGATATGTGTTTGGGATGTGTGGGCGCCTCTGTCCCAAGGCCACCAGGCCACCAGCCAAGACGAACGATGGCGCCGCCCACCCACCATCCGCGGCACCGCAAACCCGAGGAGGCCCGGAGAACGACTTCGGCCAGCTCTTGCGGACTGCGTGCCCGTTTCTGGCTTCCGGCGACACAGCGCCCATCGTCGGCAGCGTGCCACCCACAACCCGAGAGACAGCCGTCGAGTCACCCGGCAAAAAAAAAAGTAGAAATCTGTGGCGTTAAAGGGGGTCCACCTCGGTTCTCCACACCTCCTTGCCCCGCTGCGGATCGGATCCATGCATCAATGGATTGAACCTCCAACGCTGGGAAGGACCCCGTTTCGTCAACGTCGATGCCAAACCTCAACGGGGACCAGGACCGACCCGACGGGATGGGATGGGCTCGAAGACTCCGTCCGGAACCCAGACCTGCGCCCTTCGTGCATCGATCGCCCATCTTGCTTACCTGAAGCCTGCGCAAGCAGGGACCCCCGCGAACCCAACACGCGGGGAAACGCCGTGTTGCGATCGCGTGCTGCGCTGCGGGAGGATTCAGATGTAAGATTGGGCACACCGCGTCGCCGCGTCACAGCCAGGCGGCTTGTGTCGAGCCATCCTTTTTCAGGTTGCGAGGCATCGATGGATGACAAACCACGGCGAGGGGCTGCTGACGAATCCAGCGCTGTGAGCAATCAGATGAACGACCACAGGCCAACGGTCAACCCTAACCCCAGCTACACGCTGCTGGTCTTGCCAGATTTCGTTCAATCCTTTCCTGCCCTTGGTTTTCGTTTAACCCTTTCCCCTCTCCTGTCTCTTCCCCTGCTCGATCCCCTGTGTATTCCTCCCTTCCTTTTGTCAGCCATCAAGCTCGTCAAACGTCCTGGCGGTGACGAGCAAAGCCTCGAGCACGACTGGGAGCGTTGGATGTCGAAATTGCAATGCTGACCCGCAAGGAGCGACAAGAGTCATCCAGCGTTACTCGTATTCTCACATGTCTGGCATATAACGGAGCGTTGTACGGAGCACTACGCCGTACTCCGGATGCGCGATCGGTGATCGGCGGGATGATGGCGGTGACGACAAGGGACGATGACGAACCGTTCAGGGTTTCAGGGTCTCGGCAACACCCACCGATCCCCCAACTGCCACCACCACTCACACGCCGTGTCACGAACTCTGTAGCTGGTACCCCCCTTGCAAGTCAAGCACATCAATTAAGCATATTTCTCAGCCATGATGATGCCCAGGTAGTCCTTGTTCCCCTTCCATCTCCAGTTACATCTTGGCTGCTTCTCCATCCACCTCCACCTATATTTATAAGCCATCTTGTCCACCCGCCCCCTATTGCTCCGTTGGCCTCTCCTTCTTGACCTCCACCTTCCACCGAGCTAACCAGGCCGTCACGGGCCCTGTACAGCCCTGCCGGATCCTTGGCCCCGCGCGCGCACTTATCGGTAGCCAATATCATCCTCTCCGCCATGGCCATCAACCCCCAGAGGGTGAAATCGGGCGGCAGTTCCACTGCAGATGGGGCGGCATCGGGCGTGGGCTGGGGCGCGGGCTGGGAAATCGCAGCGGGGAGACCGGTAGCAGGGGACGCAGCCGCGGGCGCGGTAGTGGCCTGGAGAACGGCGCCAGGGAGGTCCGCGGTCATGACCGAGGCGGCGGGAGTGAGGTTGTCGGCTGCTACACCGAGGGCGGTGATGTCACGGGCCGCAGCGGCCTGTTCCGGCCGAGTTAGTTGGTGATACAGTACCTGAAAGGTGAACATTTCTTACCAGACGCGCGCGGCGGGCGTTGGACGGAGCGGCGCTCGAACTCTGGCGGTGGCTTCCCTGATGATGAGGTTAGCGTTGTGCGTGTATTTGGGCTGGCGGGGGAGGCAGCCGGGGGATATGAGAAGTTGGGTTGGTGGGACTCACGGTTACACCTTTGGCTCGTTCTCTTCTCTTTTGTCCTCCTCCCGCTCCTCGTTTCTGACTATTCCTGCCCAAACCGTGATCAATTCCGCTGGACTAACCAAGTAGTGAGTATGGGCGCGTCAAACATATGTAAATGCATCGTACCTCCTTACCATGATACTGGGCAGGCGGTGGGTGGTGGATGGTCGTGCTTATGTGCTTCGGGATCGCGTTTGAGGAGGTCAAAAAAAAGGATAAAACGCTGGGCTCTCCTCACGGAAAACCGAAAAGCTTTCCATCTCCTCGTCGGTCCTTCCCCCTTGAGCGCTGGTGGCTAGGAATGGGCGAGGAAACAAGGTAGGGTGGGTACACCTTCCTCACGGGCCTTGACTTCCCCCAGAAGATCGACCCTCACACCACGGCTCGCAGGACAGAAGCCTGACAAAAGCCCAACTCGGTGATGGAGAGGGGTTTCTCTTCCATGGGTTTCAAGATAACCGCCGCGAAGGCTTGCCCGGCCCAGCCAAGTGCCGTGCCCACACGCCCGAGTCGTTTCCCTGCTGATGGATGATTGAACAAAGCGTTTTCCATTTCTTGTCAGGGCTGGGTGTTGTTGGCGACCGCACAGGAAGCTCGAGGACTCGCCGTACGGGGCGAGGCCGTGCTGCCCGGAGCTAGGAAAGGGAGAAGTGAACCGAGGAGAAGAGGAAAAGGGGAAGGACGAGGAAGGAGATGGATGCGGGTGTACAGGATATACTGACCAAGTTGCTACACACATCCGAGGACGGTGGCCGAAGAGAAGTTCCATATTGAGGGGGGGACTCTTGCAGGAGGCTCCGCGTCTGGGTAGGATAGAGTTGCATTGAGTTTATATTTCTATCTCTTGTACTTCGTATATCTAAAAATCCTCGACGACTCTACTTTTGCGTCATGGACGCGAGTTCTGTTTAAACGTGCTTGGCCTTTTACATCCCGCCATTTTGTCTTCCTTTTAACTTGGGTGTGTTGTGAGAAGGCTGAGTGACAGGTGTCAGAAGACACCCGGGCAACCGGCGACGGGGTCTTGCGAGTAGCCTGGATTTCTCATCCAAGCGAATCCCTCCCTTGAGTATGCCATTGATGGAGGCAAGATGGCGAACTGGCTGCGCGGTCAGGTAGCTGGCTGGCACCACAGCCAACCGCTCAATCATGCCACGAGATCCACAGCATGATCCCCGCCCCGGCAAAGATAGCAGCAAACTGCACCAGCGTCTTGCGCAGTTCAGCGCCCTTGTTGGGCCCCGTCTCGAGCAGCTCAGGGATGACAGCCACAGTACCAACGTACAGGAACGTCCCGGCAGTAAACGGCAGCAGCATGTCGCCCCAGGTGAGGCTGGTGCCCCAGAGGCCGTCGCGAATTCCCATGGCGGCGCCCTCGCCGGCGCCGCCAAACTCCTGCACGGCGATGCCGATGAGGGTGCCGATCAGGGCGCCCATGGCCGTTACGAACTGGGCGCCCATGGCCTGGTTCTTGGTGAAGCCCGACTGCACCAGCAGGGCAAAATCGCCCACCTCGTGCGGGATCTCGTGGAAGAAGATGGCAACGGCGGTGGTTGCGCCGATGGTGGGAGAGGCGTAAAACGAGGCTGCCAAAGCGGCGCCATCTGCCATATTGTGAGTGAAGTCGGCGCTGTAATTGGAGGTCAGCGTGTTCTAGAGACGATGCAACCTCGAGGTGGTGATGGTGTTGTGGTGGTGTGCGGTAATCCTGACAGCCTGAGCGACAAGCGCACCCCAAACCACCTCGAAGAAAAGGGCCCACGCACAGCATATTGAGAAGCCCGCCCAGCTGTTTAGGCTTCTCCTCGGCAGTCACCTCCTTCTCATCCTCCTCCTTCCCCTTGCCCTTCCCCTTCCTCAACTTCGCCCCGTCTTTGCCCTCCTTGTCAACCGCAGTCGACTTCCCCTCCCCATTTCCATTTCCTTGCGCATGCCCATGCGTATGACCGTGTCCGTGTCCATGGTCATGTCCCGCGCCCCCCATGACTATCTTCAGCGTCTTATCCATCCCCATGAAGGCCAAAAACCCAACCAGAATCGCCACTCCCAACAGCAGATTCCGATTCGGCTCTACCAGCACGAGCCGGGCGCGGACGGGGTCATCCTCGCCAAGGAAGATCTCGGGAAGGAGATGGAAGAGGGTGTCGCCGAGCAAGCCGCCGACCGCGAAGGCGACCATGACGGAGAGCGAGTTGGGGTCGATGTCGGTGGGGCAGAGGGCCAGCAAGAAATTGGGCGGGCCCGAGATGTACAGGGTCGCGAGGAGTGCGTTGACGCCCGGGTGCGAGGATGGGAAGAGCATCGCAAAGAGGCGCGCCGTGAGCGACGACTGCGTCTCGTGCGCCGCGGCCTTTTGGGCCGAGAGGGAGGAGACGATGGGACATGTCTGTTTTTGGTTATGCCGGCGGGCGTGGTTAGCGACGGTCGGGGGGGGTGGGGGAGCGAGGAGACGGACCTGGAGCTGTTCGTTGAGGTCATCCAGGGACAGGGATTTTAGGGGAGGGAGGTCGACTTTGCCATTGGCGCTGCTCGCCCACGCGACTTGGGTGAACAAGACGAGGGCGGCGACGAGCAGAACCGCCGCGGCGCGCGTGCGACGGAGCTGCAGGAGGGCCATTGCGACAATGTGGATGCGCAATGGGAGTTGGGAAGGTGAGGTGGTGAGGTTGCGGGAGAAAAGGGGGTCGTCGCGTGGGATGGTGTGGATGCTGGTGGGTCAACAGAGGTGACTGCTGGGTTGGGATTGGGAGTGTGCCAAGCGCCGCGACCGGCGGCGTAGGGCTGAGCCAAACCCGGTTGGGGTGCTGCTGATCTCTGCTTGTCCCCCATCCACACTCCTGGTTGGGAGTTCTGAACTGCCTAAACTGACGATCTCTACCTCTGTAGTACTTCGACGGTTTCTCACTGCCTTAGGCTACAGGCCAACTATAGTGCGGGCGACGGCGAGGACAATGGCCAGCGCAATGGCGAGGGCTCACACCGAGCTTGTTTTCTCTAAAATGACGAGATAGTTAAGCGTTGAAGAAACTATCGTCCAGCCTGCACTTAAGCCTTTTGAAACGGAAGATAGAGGCACGACTGCCTCTCCTTGTATCAAGGTTGAGGATAACAATCCGGCCGCGGTCGAGGATACTATGACTGTTACTCGGACTCCCTTTGAAGACGCGATCAACTGCGTGGGTGGCATGGCTGCGACGAACGGTCTCTCCGATGCCAAAGTTCTGGATAATATCAAGGTTCTCCGGGAGGCCATGGGTGCCATCGAGCAGACCAAAGCCAACAAGCAGGGTCACGAAAACGGTCTCCCATCGCCCCTTGCCGGTACATACGATGTCCCCGTCGGCGGGCTCCGGAACAACCCCTTCATGAGCGGACTCAACCTTCTCAAAACCAAAGCACCAACTTGGTCCCTGCCACGGGACAGAGCCCCAGCCAAGAAGACCGTGAGAGCATTCCCAGTTGACAGTCCGCAAGCCACCTGCAAGCACAACCACGTCGCCATTGCCTTTGCCATTGCCCTCTCCATTGCCCTCGCCGTTGCCCTCGCTGTTGCCCGGCCCATGGCACTCCCCAGGTGCGGTGCTGTCGATCGCTGCTTGCCTCTGTACGAATGTAGATCTATCCATGGCGATGTCTCTGAGCTCGCGCTCAATTTTTGACGACGATTTAAGTTTAAAGTTGGTGGTGGCTCGAGCCGGGGATTGGGGGATCCGAACCAAGACAGAGCCCGGTTCTCGGGTTCCCAGAACCATGGGTTGCTGTCGATACTACCTGACATATTACCCGTCTATGATACTCTGTTTGGTGTGGTCTGACACGGGTTTCATGATGCTGCCTCGATCTGTTTGAGGCTCTAAACCAAGCTGACAGCTGCGCCGGTGGCTGAGTTCATGTTGTGATGTGAAAGTAAAACGCAGTGTTTGGGCGGAATCGCGACAGACCTCGCCCCCCAGCCATACCGAGGTCACCAGGGTGGTTCGTCTGTGAAGACATGTACATGGTATGGAAACCGGCGGCGCCTGCACGGCCGCGGATTGCATCATGGCTTGCGATGTTGGAGAGTGCATACACCCTCTCAGCTAGTGACTGCACGACATGCCCTCAGTTCATCGACCATCATGCCTAGGCAGGTGGGCAGGTCGTGACAGCACGTGGAGGAAGCAACATGCCGACGATGCCCACGGCCAAACGCAGCCATTCATACCGACAGCTCGTCAACAACGTGGCTAGCCAGGGCACCCTCAAGATCTGAGACATGTTGGGCCGAATCTGACATCTCGCATCGTGGTGGGTGGGAGGTTGAAGAATGCCCCACACAAGCTGCGGCTCCCCACATCACAAGAGCAATCATTAAGTCATCGCTGATTACTCCCCACCTTCCTCTGCTTCACCACAAACCACCACCATCAACTTACCACCAGCACTTGCATGGCACCAAAACTCACCTTCCCCTTCACAATCCCACGCCCAACAACAGCAGCACTTCACCCACCGTTTCTCACCCACCGTTCGATTCTCACCCCCAGTAGGAACTTCATCCACACAATGCCCGACACCTCCTCTCCCCAACTCATCACCGCCGCCCCCTGGCGCGCCGCCTTCCTCTCCCACCTCTCCCACCTCTCCTCACCCACCTTCACACTCGCCACTCTCCACCCAACTACCCAAGCCGACGGCGCGCCCACGCCCACCCTCCCCTGCCTCCCGCGTGCCCGCACCTGCGTCTTCCGCGGCCTGTGGGCGACCCTCCCGCAGTCATCTTCTTCATCCGCGGCGGCCCCGCGCAACCCGCCCCTCTACGAATCCGACCTCCCCGTCTTCACGACCGACGCGCGCAGCGACAAGCTGACCGATATGTTCGATTCCGCGGCGGCGGGCGACGTCGAGGCGAGCGGGGGGATGACGGGGGGCGGGGGGCCGGTGGAGGCCGTGTTTTGGGTCGCGGCTCCCGGGGTACGCACGCAGTGGCGGGTGCGCGGTCATGCGTGGGTACTGGGGCCGGATGTGGAGGGTGAGAGTGAGGGGGCGGGCAGGGTGAGGGGGGTTTTGGAGGGGAGGATGAGGAGGGTGGTTGGTGAGAGTGAAGGGGGGGGATGGAGTTTTGCGCGGGAGGTGACGGGGCACTTTGCGGGGTTGAGTCCGCTCATGAGGGGGTCATTCCGGAGCCCGCCGCCGGGGACGCCCGTGGCGTATCATACGGGCAAGGGGGAGGCGGTGGGGCAGAGGGTGGATGATGTAGAGGACGAGATCGCGAGGAGGAACTTTCGGGTGGTGGTCATCGTGCCGGATGAGGTGGATCAGGTTGATCTCAGCGATGAGTTGATGCCGAGGAGGTGGCTGTACGTGTACCGCGGGCTGGAGGGAAAGTCCAAGGTGCCTGGGGGGGAGGTTATCGGGGAGTGGGAGAAGGTCGAGTTGTGGCCGTGAGTGTTGCGGTGGTTGAGCTCAGCGCAGGGTGAGGCTTGGGATCGGTGGGGGTGGGGGCGTCGAAGCACATGGCTGGGTGGTTCCTGGAATTAGCTGGTTCACTAGGCAATCCAAGATTCGTGGGATCAAGGATTAGAGTTTGGGACTGGTGTTGATGTGGGGGGCAGTCATAGCTCGACCGCTCCATCGGCACCCGTGTGCTGGTTGTCCAATCTGAGGCTAGGAAGGCATGGTATCGATGGCAGTCCAAAAGCAGCACACCTTTGTGATGATAACGTTGTGCATTTGATGATAGCAAGGGACAGGAGATGGTGGGTGGGAGATGAAAGGGTTGGGTGGATGGGCCGCTGGCAACCGAGCTGCTTGGCTAGGGTCGGTGGGGGTCATGCACGTCTAGCAATCGCGTTGGGCTGAAGGCCAACGATAAGGGCAGATGGGGGAGATGGGGGAGATGAGGGAGATGAAGGAGATGGGGGAAGAGTCGCACGCTCACGGCTGTGCTTTGGGCTTCTTGGGGGAGGTTGCATTTGGTCGTTTGCCAAAGTTGACACCGAGGAAGGTGCTCGAGGCGACTGGCGCTAATGTACGAAGTAAATGCCCAGGGCAAAGGCAAGGACTTGGGGCAGGGGTGTTGAGAGCGCTTGTCTTCGGGTGATGTCTGGTCGTCGATTTTGCTTTCCCCGAGGACGTTGTCATGTCCAACCTTCAACCCCTCCGTTGTCATGGAACCGTCCATCTCCCCGCCAAGCCGTCATCCTCCACCCGCCCACCCGCCCGCTGCATGGCTGGTCCCATCAACACCTGCACGATTCAGATGGGTGTCTCGCCTGGGGCGGCAGCCGTGCGGCACATCACCAGTGCCACAGAAAATCTGGGGTAGCCCGTCGACCCGCGTGTCGCGATGCCTGGGGGTCGTCGACGCGCGTGGTGCGTTACTCGACGAGGCAGGTCTGCTCATTGGATCGTCACATCAACACCTACCTTCTTGGGAAGTGGCCGCAACGTTATTTGGACCCTGACACCAGCAAGCCCGGGCGACCGGGCGGGGGAATGGGTGGATGGGGGATGGGCTGCTGTCCCCCACGTTGCACACCCTCCGCACTCTCTGGCGAGTCGCTAGCCTTCAATGGCAGGTCTCTTCCTCTTCCCCAGACCAACGGCGGACACCCGACACACCTGGTGTTGCGCTGCGCTCTCGACCGGTTGCACACACGAAACTTGCACCAGACGAAGGGGGGAAAGGGAGAGAAAAAAAGAGACCCAAAAAAATACGAATGCATCACAGCATGACCCTGGCTCAAGCCCCGCGCACGCTCAACAGCTGTGGCCCCACTCTTGCCAAATTCAGTGTCAACGGGCCGATGCTGCTTTTGGGAATTAATCGTATCCTGCACAGAGCGCGCTGGATGCTCAACTGCCTCCTCTGCCGTGTCCGCCACAGGGGTGACGCCGGGCGACCCTGGCTGCTTGATGTAGCGCGACGGAGCTCAGCCATCGCCTCTCCTGACCGACAACTCCTGACGCGGGACAAGAGGTCATGCGCATAATCCGAGTAATCGACGCAGCGACAACTACCACCCGCCTGCCTTAGCCCTACGAGCGGAGCACGGTACCGGGCAAGACTAACGTGAGTTGGCGGCGGTAAGCAGGTCAGCCACTGACACCGCCGCTCCTGGCGCGGCTTGCCAACCTGCCATCCTGTGCCAACGCACTCACTTGCTCAGTCAAGGCTTACACCACCTACCCAGCCCGCCCCCCACTCCCCGCTGCGATGCGGGATATGCGGGCAGCGGGCGGGCAGCTTACCACAAGCGACGCGCCTCTCAGGTTTTGCGGTTTAGCGAAGACTGGCCCACCGCCCGGCCGCCCAGGGAATCCCTGGGCATGCTTGGGCATCCCATGTTCTCGGCAAGAGATAGCCACTGCGCCCTGGTTGCAGCCCTCCTTGCACATCTTCGCAGGGCCGCGGCAGGCAGACAGGGAGCTGGGCCACGGCTCTTCGCCCTCTCGTCTGTGGCCGGGCCTGGCCGCATATTATTAGACTGGGCCCCTCTCTCCTCCGAACTCTGCGCCGTTGGTGTGTTCCTGCTGCTGCCCTTTTCCCTGCCCTGCCCTCGGTCCCCCAGTTTCATCGTCCCAAATATCTAAACCCAACACAGCCCAACGCCGTCGTTTTCAGGGTCTGCCGCCGTCCACATGCCACGACCTCCGGCTTGTCGCGATCATATTGTTCATGCGCCAGCCGACATATACCCCGATATTCCCGACAGCCGAGCAGCAAACAAGAAACATCGCCCATCCGACGTCATAGCGCCGCTGGCCTGCCGAGAATTTGAGAGCCCCACATACCTAGTCCTCCTGTCAAACACGACCAAGAGACAAGACACCACCACCACAGCGAAGGGTGCACCGCTCCTCCCCGCTCGTCCCCTCTGCGGAGGATGACGGGCGTGGCATGTCCGACGATCTGAGCTGCTGCTGCTGCTGCCTCTGTTGCCATGGCTCTGTACTCGGACCCGCCGCCGCTGCGGCCCTTCAGCGAGGACAAGCCGACTTTGCTGGTGTGCTGGTGGATCACGAGCTTCTGCGCCGTCATCATCGCCCTGCGGGTCATTGGGCGCTTCATCCGGACCGAGAAGCTGTTCCGCGAGGACACGACGGCCGCCCTGGCCCTCGTGCCACTGATCCTGCGCATGGGCTGCGTCCATGTCATCCTGACCCACGGCACCAACAACGCCCGGCTCGACGGAGCGGGCCTTTCGGACAAGGATCTCCACAGGAGATCCATCGCGAGCGGATTGGTGTTGTTGAGTAGGGTGCTCTACGCCGCGACGTATGTGTGACGTTTTTTTTGTCCGGGGCGCTTATCTATCAAGCGAACGTCAGGATGGGTTCCCCGCGAACCACTGAACCCCTCATTACTGACTGCTCTCGATGGCAGGCTGTGGATTCTCAAATACGCCATCCTCGAATTCTTCAGGAGACTCAACATCAACTGGCGGCGGACCTACGACCTCTCTCTGCTCCTCGTCCGCGGCCTGCTCATCGCGACCTTCATCGCCGTCGTCATCTCTGACCTGGCCGAATGCCACCCCTTTAGCCACTACTGGCAGGTCCTGCCAGACCCGGGAGGCCGGTGCCGGCAGGGCTTCGCCCAACTGCTCACCATGGCCGTCTGCAACGTCGTGACGGACCTGACGCTGGTCGTCTTCCCGGTCCCCGTCATCCTGAGCAGCTCGATGTCCGCAAAGCGCAAATTCCACCTCGTCCTCCTCTTCTCCCTCAGCCTGGCCCCCGTCGCCGTCACCATCTACCGCGTCCCGCACATCATCCGCGACGGCGGCTCCCAACAGATGCGCTCGCTCTACGCCTCGGTCGAGCTGCTCTTCGCGACCGCCGCCGCCAACACCCTCGTGCTCGGCTCCTTCGTCCGCGACCGCGGCGTCAAGAAGCGCCGCTACAAGTACGACTCCGTCGCGGCCGTGTCCGTCGACCACTCCTCCGCGTCCGAGTCCCGCCGCCCGACGGTGCTCCGCCACTGGGGCAGCGACGAGGACCTCGTCCGCGACCTGGGGCTCGGCGTCAAGCCCGAGCTGCGCGACGACTACCCCCCCTCGGTCTCCTCCCCGTCCTTCCTCGGCGGCGAGAAACGCATGTACATCCCCGCCGCGCCGGTCACCCTCCACCAGGACATGAACGCCTGGCGCTTTCCGGGGCAGGACCGCCTCGCCGTCGCCGACCCTACTAGCGAAAGACGGGATTCAACCGCCACCACCGCCCACCGCCGCGTGTCGTTCTTTGACTACGGCGGTTTGCTCGATGACCAACCCCCGCCGAATCGGAGGAAGAGTTCGCTAAGCAGCGACCAGTCCGGCCCTCCCCCGACGACCGTGCCCGAGCAGGCCGTGACGGCGGACGGCAGCGGGTTTAGGAGGGGGTCGGTCGCGCTGCTGCAGGATATTGGCGGGTTTTTGGCGCCGCCTGGTTTTAGGGGGGCAAGGCTGCAGAGGGGGAGGGGGGCGGACCTTGAGGGTGGGCAGGCGGAGCAGGTGGGTTCGGCGTCGACGGCAGCATCGCCACCGGCGGTGGTGGTATCGGAGCAGCAGGGGGGTGTGGCGGCGGAGCCGGAGTTGAGGGATGTGGGCGGGTTGTTGGAGACGCCGAGGCTTTTATGAGGAAGGGCTTACTTGTTATCGACAACATCAACAACAGTACATATAATCGGGGAAGGGGAAGCTGGGCGGAGGGAGTGCTACTTGGCGTTTTTACAGAATAGAACGAGGAAGGGGGGATATAGACGGACGGACGGACGGACGGCGTTGTTGGGAGGTTTTTTTTCCGAGGCCGGCCTTTTGAGGGTGGTTGGTTGTTTGGGTTGACGGAGGGAGGCTCTCTGTTTTTGGATACCAGGCCGCGGCGCCTACGACACGACCGACACGACGACATGGGATTATACCACATAGCAACATATCCTTATACATTTTGGTAATGGGGAACTGGGGGATTTGGATGGGAAGGCTGAAGAGGGAGGAGGCCGCCTGTGGAGTTGAGTCGGGGAATGGCTGGTTGGGAGGCGGTTTGTCGTCCGTTTTGGATCTGGATGCGTATTATACCCCTGATAGCAAAGCTCTTTGCTGCGTCGTCGAGATTTTTCGTTTTATTCCCTCTTTGCTTGTTGATAGAGAAGCTCTTCAGAAGTTGTTGGATTGCCATTGCCATTTCGTCAACAAAGTCTTGTCCAACACCATCGCAATGCCTTCCAGCCACCCAAATGCAAACTGCATTCACCATGTGATCCGACACGTTCTTCTGCTAATGCGTGATGGCAGCTCGGTTTGATAGTACGGCCTCTGCTTACATACAATCAATCTTATGCTATCGTGCCCACGCAAAACTAGAGATCAACCATGCTGTATTTGGTGATCGATGCATTTACAACCCCCGCCTTTCCACCTCCCTTCCCCCAAACGCCAGAGCAGAAATAAACAGGAAAAAAGAAGCCGATCCCAGCCAACCTGATGACCAAACAAACGCCCTCTTTTGTTGTTGTTGGTGTGGTTGGCCTTTATGTTCCGGGGTAAGTCAACACGACAAGAAAAAACGGTTTGCCGCTATCCCCCGCAAAATGCCCATGACCATCACCCGTCCGTCTATCCAGCCATCCATCCACCCACTATCCACCCCACCTCAGTCCCTTCATACACACAGACGGTAGCTCGCGTAGCGGCCGGCGGTCTCGCTCGTGCGGATGATCTTGACGACCTGGCCCTTCTTGAGCCCGAGGTAGCGGGCGATGGGGTCCTTGCTGAGAATGCGGGGCAGCTGGGTTTCCTTGAGGCGGTAGCGCTTGAGGAGGGCGGCCTTCTCCTCGCGGCTGAGGAGGACGTGGCGGGGCACGAGCTCGTGGTGGGTGATGTTGACAAGCAGGTCCTCCTCGAGGAAGCACTCGATGAGAGTAAACTGGGAGGTGACGGTCATGACCTTGCGGGCCTGGGCGGAGAGCGCGACCGCGGTCACGAGGATGCCCGCCTTGAAGTTGTTCTGTGCGCAATGCTCGACAAACTTCTTCATGACCGAGATGCCGATGGACGACTTGTCCGGGCAGAACTCGACCCAAATGGTGCCGCACTCGGGCGCCGGGTCGGGGTTGGAGGCGGTCGGCGCGGGGGTGAATTTCTTGATCATGGACTCGGAGGGGCGGGCGGAGAATTGCATTTTCGCGCGGCTGGAGGAGGGGAAAAGGGTTAGCTGGGTGAGCCGATGGGGAGGTGAGAGGGGCGAGGTTTGCGGTCGTACTTTGCGCTGCCGTCATCGTTGGTGTACTCGGAGCGGAAGCGGTCGAGCGAGATCTTGACCTCGTCCTCGGCGAGCTCGTATCCCTGCGGCGGCGAGCCAGAGTCAGCACACGGCGGGCGCCCGATTGCGTCGGTGCCGGCGAGGGCGTACCCTGTCCTGGACCATCTCGTGGATGGTCCTCCAGGCGCGCCAGAGGCGCGTCACCTCCTTTGCGTGGATGCCGGCCGAGTTTTCTTCCTCCATGGTGGGCGACGGTGGCAAGGGCAATGTGGTGGAGGTCGAGATGGGCGGGGGATGCGGGAGAGGCGGGCTGGTCGGGGCGGTGATGGTGTGTTTGGTGTTGATGGTTCAGCGACCAGCCGCGCAGGGCACGCCTTCAAAAAATTACTGCGACAGGCTGCCGCAGCGCAGCTGCGATAGTCGTGCCAAGAGATACCTGCCAGGGACACACTGGGGTGGGGCTAGCGGTTTGGGCTGGTGGATACTGCAATACGGATTACACAGTACAAGAATTGCATCTTGTTCTGCCTGACAAACTCTAACCTCGGGCGCTTGCATTATTTGGCCATTGATGGGCAACTACTGTAGAATGCTCCCTGGGTCATGGAGGAAATCTGAGAAAAGCCAGCTACGCAAAGTTTGGGGTTAGTTTGTTCCTGTTCTCTGTTGACCTTTGCCTGATACCCAGAATGCGGTGTATGTGCCAACCGGGTCATGCCCTTCACTCCTTTCCCCCTTCTGCCCAGAACGATATTCCACCCCGCATACGACAAGGGCTTAATTGAGCCAGGCAGCGGTTGGCCCCACGTGCGGGCAAGGTGCTAGTTGCATCAAAAGAGGACACGGGGTCTGGAAGCGCGGGTTTCTCCAAAAATCAAAAAGCGTCGAAATTTCGGCGATCCGAACGACCAGGCCACAGCGCAACCCAACTTCAGACGAACGTTGGGCATTCTCTCGGTGTGCCTGCCTCGACCGATATATTTTGTCTCTCGCACTGTTCTCCTCCCATTGTGTGGCTGCTGCATTCCGGGCATTCGTCTCTGGTGAACCTTGTACCGAGTTAAGTCGTATAAAAAGTGTACAGTGCCACTCCCCACCGCCCGCTCGCCAATTTATTTCCTCACCCACTTTCTTCGCCCTCACCAGACTGACCCCTGCTTTCGGCATCCGGCTTCCAGCATTGCATCCCGCATTCACAAAGAACAGAACACCACACTGTCCCCCGGGACTGTCACTATCCACACCGCACCTCTTACCGGTTTCTGCTCTTTGACCAACCAAGATGACTACCGAGTCGCCTGCCCCCGCCCCGGCTGCTGCCGCTGCCCCCAAGCGGCCCGACGAGGAGGCCTTCAAGAAGGACGTCGCCCACCTCGAGAAGGAGCACAAGGCCGCCCTTGACCAATACGTGAGCAATGACCTGTCTACCCCTTTAGCCCTTCATCGCTCGACCCCAATTCTCCCCTTTCTGCTTCCCCTCCGCCTCGTCAGCGCCGCCAATTGATCCCGACCGCCACTAAACCCTGCCCCCTCCCTCCCGCAGAATGCCGTCAAGGCCAAGATCGAGTCTGCCGTGCCCGGCAAGGACAAGGAGAACCCGACCCAGAAGCGCCGCCAAGAGCTGATCGCTCAGGCCAACGAGATCCGCAAGAAGCAGGGCGTCGGCAAGCTGGCCCGGACGAGCAAGCTGGACCAGATCAAGCGCTACGACGAGCAGCTGCGCAGCCGCATTGCCGAGCAGAAGACGGCCCGCTCCAAGGTCTCGTTCAAGAGTGTCGACGAGATCGACCAGAAGATCAAGCAGCTCGAGGCCGACGTCGAGCGTGGGCAGATGAAGCTGGTCGACGAGAAGAAGGCCCTCGCCGAGGTCACCAGCCTGCGAAAGCTGCGCAAGAACTTTTCGGGCTTCGACAACGACCAAAAGGCCATTGACGAGCTCAAGGCCAAGATCAAGGAGATCAAGGACTCGATGGAGGACCCCGAGGCCAAGGCCCTCAGCGACGAGTACAACAAGATCCAGGCCGAGATCGACACCATCAAGGTCGAGCAGGACGGCGTCTACAAGAACCTGTCGGCCCTGCGCAAGGAGCGCGACGACCTCCGGAGCAAGCAGCAGGCCACCTGGGAGGCCCTGAAGACCCGCAAGGACCAGTATCACACCCAGCGCAAGGAGGCCATGAACCACGAGCGCCAGCAACGCGAGAAGCGCCGCCAGCGCGAGCAGGAGGAGCGCGAGCGCTTCAACAAGGAGCGCCGCATGGCCCGCGCCCAGCAGATGCTCGCCGAGGCAAGCGACCCCGCCTTCGCCGAGCAGATCCGCCGCGCCGACAACCTGGCCCGCTTCTTCGACCCCTCGTACGTCGCCGAGGCCAAGACCCCGCTGCTCGCCGACAAGGGCCTCGCCGCCTCGGCCCAGCGCAAGGTCGCTGCCACCGGCTTCGAGGGCATGAAGCTCGTCCGCAAGGAGGACCGCGACGACGACTACCTGCCCGCGACCAAGAAGGGCAAGAAGGGCAAGAAGTCGCACGCCGCCGCCGACGCCGCCGCCAGCTCCAAGTTCAGCTGCCCGCCCTCGGTCATGGAGGACTGCACCTTCATCGGCGTTAACCCGCCCATGAGCGCCGCCGAGGTCCCCGAGGTGCTCGAGAAGGTCAAGGCCAAGATTGAACAGTGGAAGGCCGACCAGCCGGAGCAGACGCGCAAGGTGAGTCCTTGCTTACGCCGCCCCATATCCCATTCATTTTTTATCCCTAGGCTAACATCCCCGCAGAACATTGAGAAGGCCAAGAAGGAGATCGAGCGTCTCGAGGCCGAGGAGGCCGCCGGCTCGGGCACGAGCACCCCCAAGCCCAAGGAGGATGCCGTCGCCGAGGCCACCGAGAAGGTCGCCGAGGCCTCGCTCGAGGATAAGGCCGCTGAGGCGCCCAAGGAGGCCGAGGCCACCGCCTAGAAGCTGGGGGTTCGTGACTTCCTGGAGCGCCAACCCCAGCTCCTCCGGCCGCTCCGAAGCGGCGGCTCCCCGCCGCCCACGGCACGGAGGACTCATCGCCACTTGGCTTCTCTGTAGTGTCTGTTCTTAATTCCCTGTTGCCATTCCGCGACGTTTGACTCGGGTCGAGGGAGAGGGCGGGTTGATAGAGGATTTCCTTTTTGCGCATTTATATCTCTTACCGTTGCTTGCGTCTTCGTCAAGGGACTGTGAAAAGGTAGTTTGGTATATACCGGGGCGTTTGCCCCTTTCTTCTGTTCATCCATGGATGTTATTGACTTGGAGCATGCGAGATGGACGTCAGTGTTTTAATTTGTTACAGGGCAGCAGTCTCTCCCTTTTTGAACGAAAACCGACCATGACCTTCGGCTGCTATTGCTAGGATGCGAGACGAGAAAATGAGCAAATGAGTGAATGAACGACTGAGCAAGCAAGCAAGTTGTGATGAGTAGTTGAAGTAGAAAACAATAATGAGATTAATAGGCGCCACTTGGCTGCTCAAACCCCCTTTGACTGCTCGACGCAATCGCTCTCTCAACTCAGCGCATCCCTTCCTTACTTGACTCTCCAACTCACTCCCGACCTGAACTGAACTCTTCAAGTCACTCCCAACATTACCCCCTACCCCACGCCCCATCCACATCCCTTCCCCCCTCCCCGCCACGACAGTCCCAACCAGCACCACCTCCCCTCCC
>MU855703.1:7476-29527 GCA_033296695.1 Staphylotrichum tortipilum
CCATGGGATGTTGGGGCTGGGTTGGTTGTTATATATACTGCGTAATCACAGGCGCGAGGTTTTATTTAGTTTCGTTGGGTTATCTTGTTCATCATGAGGGCAATGCGCAGAGATAGTTTCATGTCATCGCGGGGTGGATGAGCTGACCCGAGGGGAACAACACACACACATCGTCATGTCATATCATGACCACAGGACACCCAAGTCGTGGTCAAATCCCTGTATTCTCACCCGACCCTTTCCAGGACGCCGTAGTCTTCCCCACCACCCATCACGGCAGTGTACTCGTGCCTAATACCCCGCCCCCGAAATCCCAACGCCAGACGTAATAACCCACGACCAAACAACAGGCAAAAAAAATGCATCCCGACCATGCCATGTAATCACATCCCAACCACCAACCAAACCCCGGGTTCTTGGTTCAACCCGCTTAACCACCGAAGCCGTAGAGGGTGCGGCCCTGGCGCTTGAGGGCGTAGACCACATCCAGCGACGTGACCGTCTTGCGCTTGGCGTGCTCGGTGTAGGTCACCGCGTCGCGGATGACGCTCTCGAGGAACGACTTGAGGACGCCGCGGGTCTCCTCGTAGATCACTGCACACGCATCCAGTCAACACCACATCACATGAATAGAGGGATGAGGGGGGGTAGACATACTGGCCGAGATACGCTTGACACCGCCACGGCGCGCCAGACGGCGGATGGCGGGCTTGGTAATGCCCTGGATGTTGTCGCGGAGAATCTTGCGGTGGCGCTTGGCGCCGCCCTTGCCGAGGCCCTTGCCGCCCTTGCCGCCTGTGAGAAAGACGCGTCAGTATCTTGATTGAAATGTCGCTAGCAAGTTGCTTAATCGATGACGTCGACGACGACGCGGTCGCATCGCGGTGCTGCTCCAAAGCGGAGAATCACGCGTCGTCCACGTGCGTTGGTCGTGGAGTGGCGTGGTGTCAAAACCCCACACCCACCCACTCAACACCGCGTCGCGACCTGGGTGGGTTGCCCTGCCGACGACGCCGGCGACGGCGACGGTGAGGTGCAACCGACAAAAAGAAAAGATAACTTACGTCCAGTCATGTTGATGGAAGTATTCGGTAGATGGAGAAGTGTTTATGTGATGGGCTCGGGCCGATAAAAATCGATGCAGGTGTTGATGAAGCCGAACTGGTAAACGTACGCAATTGGCAAGATGGTTGGTGTTTTGGGGAAAGGCGGCACGCTGGGGGGAGGAGAGAGTTAAATAGGCGGTAGGCGGTGCTGCTCGCAAGGCGGGCGCCTGATCGCTGATTCTGGGTGTGTTGGCACTAGTCCTGTTTTGGAAACGGGAGGGAGTGAGCGGGGGTGGGTGGGTGTGTTGGTGACCGTTTCCCCGAATCCCAAAAATATGGCTGGTTTCCTTTTTTCATGCGCTGCTTTTGCGGCTCAGAAATGGGCGGCCAAAAGCGCTGTGCAAACGGGCGTGGCATTCAATTGCTATGCCTGCCTGTTGCGCTGCGCGTTTTGGAGGGATCGCCCCACATAAATTGGCCCGAGCGTTGGCGCCAAGCGTTGGTCAGGGCGGGACGCGCCCTGATTTGCTGCACGCGGCCCGAGCGGCTGCTATGTTCGAGACCAGACGCAGCAACTGCTCGCCACAGAAGGACGGACCACACGGAACCAAAACCAAGAGACTGCAGGCCTCTTTTGTGTTTCAAGCTCAGCCGAGCCGATCACGACCTGGGTTTTAAACACCCGGGATCCAGATGAGAAGTTCCACTCGGCGGTGCACCAATCCTCCCTCCATACACCCCCATGATAACTGATCCCCCTCCAAGGCTGTCAGACACCTCACCTTGGCAGCAACGACTCCCTCACTGAAGCACAGGCGCTGGTCAACTGAATTCTGTCTGGTAGGTAGGTAGGCAGGCAGGTAGCTCTCCTCCCCTTCCCATCTCCATCCCCCCTCTCACTTCACCAGACATCACTGAGTACATTCTAGGGTATGCGTGCGTGTGTTCCAGGGTCCATGGGCTCGTCAATAAACCGGACCGAATTCCTGTATTATCCATTTTGTACCCTCCATCCATCCATTCATCCACTCTCCCTCCCTTCCCATGTTTGACGCCCACCCAACTCCATACTATACATGTCGGCCAATGCGATGCTCGGGTACTCATACACACACACACGATAACACAACTCAAAACTCCAAAAGGCCTGGTCCGATCCATCATCACAGGCGACCCAAGCACAAAAAAACATGCTCGATGCTCTCTCCCCCCTCCCCAGAAAAGAAAACGCCATTGCCATGCCGTAGAATGCCGACCTTGCTGCTTCTCCTGCTCTGCTGCGAAGAACCCACGAGCGACCGAGTCCTCATCCACCCCTCCTCAAGTCATGACAGCCGTCTCGTTCGTAACCCGTCGGAGGGCGGAAGGAAAATCGTAGGATTCAAAGGGGGTTCACGTCGAAAACGTTCCGTCATGTCATCTTCATGAGCAACATCCTCCCACCCATCAATGCATCATGGAGTCGTCCAAACCCTCATCGTCCTCGAGCCCTCCAATCTCGTTCTTGATCTCCCCGCTCGCCTGCAAAACTAGTCAGCAAAAACTCTCCTCTCATGGGACTGAGGTGTACATACCTTCGGATCCAAGCTCAACGCAATCGTAAAATGCCGCACCGCCGTCCTCCTGTCCCCGAGCGTCTTGGCCAGCTTCGCCAGCAGGAAATGCACCTGCGCATTGTTCGGCGCAATGTCCCTCAGTATCACCAGCTCGCGCTTCGCCTCGTCCAGCTGGCCCGTCGCGAGCAGCGCGCCCGCCTTCTTGCTGCGCATCTCAGGCGCCCGCGGCGCGAGCTCCACCGCCTTGGAAAAATACCCCAGCGCCTGCACAATCTGCTTCTGCCGCTGCAGCACGGTCCCCATGCAGCAGATCAGCACCGCGTGCGTCGGGTGGATCACCAGCGCCGCATGGTAGTGGCTCAGCGCCTTGTCGTAGTTGCCCAGCTTCTCGTACACCTTGCCAATGCCGTAGTAGGCGTTGTAGTGCCGCCTGTCCGCGGCGATGGCCCGGCGGTACGACACGAGCGCCTTGTCGTACTCCTCGTTCTCGACGTGCTCGTGGCCCTGGAGGGTATACGCGTAGGCGAACCCCGGGTGCAGCTGGATGGCGCGCCCAAAGCACCGCAGCGCCTGCTCGTGCTCGCAGTCGAGCGAGAAAGCGTTGCCCAGCACGCACCACGCCTGGGGCGAGTCCCACACGCTCTCCGTCAGCTCGTGCGCCAGGAACGACAGCTCCGTCCCCTTCCTAAGCTGCCAGAGAACGGTCGAGTAGAACTCCATGTCCTCGTGCCGCGTCGGCGCGAGCATCCGCAGCCGCCGGAAGAACTTTTCGGCCTCGGCATAGTTGGCCAACTCGTAGTGGGCCTTGGCCATCCGGGCCAGCACCCACGGCGCGTCCTGGTGGCCCCGGGGCAGCGACGAGAAGGCCGTCAACGCTTCCTGGCACTGGAACAGCGACGCGAGGCGGTATCCTGACGCCATCTTTTTCAAGAGATCCAGGATCCACCGCAGCCCCTCGTCCACCTTGACCGTCTCGGGCTCGGCTGGTGGCTTCGGGGGTGGCGGAGCCGGCGCGGCAGAGGGTTCCTTAATCCGCGGGGCGTCGGCCTGGTCGATATCCATACTATTTTCCTCCAGCGGCTTGCGATTTCCGCTGACCACCCTACCGACGACGCTGGTGCCGCTCGACCCCGGACGGCCTATCCTCGAGATCGGGGGCCTAGCCTTCTTCAACTCGCGGGTGGGCGCCACGCCCGGCATGGAAATATTATTGGGATTGGTCCGCGATGTCGTCCGGGGGGCCACGTTCAGCCTAGCGCTCCTCCTCGGCTCCTCACCGTTGACCGAGCGAGGCTGGACGGGGTGCCCTGATGCCGTACGCTTCCTCTCCGTAGCTGACAATGACAGGGCCGGCCCTCCGGCGTGCGGTTCTAGGGGTTCCGTGGCTTGATCTTGGGGCTTGTCGCGCTTCCTGGAACCCAGACGGTAGCTCATCTTTGGGGGCGCGTCGAGAAAGCTGGGCTCGGCGGGCTGGGCGCCGCGGGTCCGTCGAGTTGGAGCTAACGGCGGTTCGGGCGGAAGGGCAGCACGAGGCGCCTGGATCTGAGGGGGGGGTATGGACCCAGTCGGAGTTTCCATGCCATCAGGCCCTCGCTTGTTTGATGCATATCTCGCGTGGCCGGCAGCAGTCAGCCTCGACGAGACCGAGTCGTGCTCGCTGGGATCGATAAATAAAATATTGTTGCTCGAAACATCTTGAAACGCAGTCGAGCGGCGGGTCTCGAACGGATCGGTGTCCTGGCCGACGCCTTGGATGCCTGTCTTTCGTTGGAGGGGGTCTGGGGGGCCCCCGCTTGAGTCCAGACCGAAAGCGCGTGGTTCTTGGTCAAAGTTGCGAGCAAAGGCGTCGTTGAACTTGAAGAGGTTCGGCACGGCGACGTTGGCACCCATGTCGCAGAGGATGGTGAAGGCGTCCCACATGAAGGGGTTGGCCCTCAGGGCATCCTCGAAGCAAGCAACGGCCTGCATCTTGTCGTCGTATCCACGGTACAGCTTGCCAAGCAGGCAGTTCACGGCGGCCGCATCGGGGTATGGCGCCCGCGACGACGTGGTGTGCCGCCCAATGCTGCACTTGGCAGCCCACAGCGGGCGCGCCTTCTCCAACGCCGTGATCCCATCCTTGTGCCGTTCCAGGTCGAGACAAGACTGTGCGAAGATGTAGGAACACCCCAGATGGACTCCTCGACCCCCCGCGGGCTTGCTGACTTCGTAGGCGGACCGGGAGTCGCCGAGACGGAAGTGGGAAAGGGCTAGGAGGAAGGTCGACTCGGGGGAGCGCTGGTCGTGGGCATGGAGCCTCTCGGCGAAGAAGAGGGCGTTCTGGTATGAGAGGTTGTCGAGGTGGTAGTAGACAGCCTGCTTCAACAGGCCGGCAATGGCGGCGCTGGTCGGTGCCATCTCGAAGCAGGCACACAGGTGCGCCGGGGCAGCAGGTGCGCGACTCGACTCGATGTTGCCGTTGCTACCGAGGCGGACACTCCATGGGGTCGCTCAAACCGGGAATGGACGTGTGCTCGATGCGCGTGCTCCGCATGGGGCGGGGCCGGTGCTGGTTGTGATGGCGGGGGAGCGAGAGAGGTGGATTGTCTGGTGGCGGAAGTGGGAGGGAGGGAGGCGAGGATGGACGGTTGGGGTGGGCGGTTGCGAGGTGGTTGCTTGTTTGGCCGCCGCTTCGTATGACGCTCGCTTCAACAACACAACAGGCAGTCGGCAACAGAGAGGGCGAGGGGCGCCCCTCGTCGGTGGGCAGTGGCAGCAGGCGGCGTGCCGAAAGAAATGGTCGATGCAGCTGCTGGATTAAAACCAAAAAAAAATCCCGGCGATGTCGCGTGCGCAACGGGTATCGGATGCTAGGGCGTGGAATGCTGGCCAGAGTCTCTCGCCAGGCAGCCTGACGGTGGTCGTCTGTGTGTCGACCGCTGGTGAAGGCAGGGGCAGCGAAAAACAAAGGTCGCGCTGTTGCTCAGCTCAGCAGACCCGCACACGGCTGGCTGCGCTCCAATGCTCACACTCGCCTGGGGTCCGGAAACATGACTTGGAGGAGGAGAAAGAAGGCAATGACGGAAGCGGCAGCCCAGCAACTCTAACCCCCCGAGGAATGCGGCCTGGCGATGGGCTGGCTGGCTGGCGTACGTCCTTCGTTCTCGTGGGAATGGGGCGGGAGGCGGGAAGCTGTCAGGCAGAGTAGGGCGTCAGGGCGATAGGGCGTCAGCGTCAACCTGCAAGCGCAGTGTTGCTCTGGCTCTGGTTTGGCAATGTTGTGGTGACCGGGCAGTTGATTGGCCGCGCGTGCAACAACGGGGGCGGCTGCAGCCTGCCGAGCAACCCACGAGGAGCGGGGCGGGGGTTGGGTGAGGTTGGTTAGCGCTGTGCCACCACCCAACTGGCCCAGCCACAGCTGAGAGGGACCCCCTGGAGAACAACAGGCAACCACCAGCCACCTTTCACCTTGCCAGCAGAAGCCAATATGGAGGGCCTGTGCTTGACGTAGGTAGGCTTTGACTTGGCTGCTTTTCGAATGTTGCGTGTTGCCGGCCCCAGACCCGATACCTACTCGATTATGGCGGACAGTCTGGACATTCCTGCCGCTGGGTGTTCTCAGCCACAGAGGCTGGAGGCACCTCCTGAACGTATCTGAGCTGTTAAGCTACGGTAGCCACGGCACCGCACCATTTGAACAATAAAATATCAAAAAACTCCTCCAATAACCTCACAATTTCAAAGCCAAATCTCAAGAAACCAATACCTTGGAGAGTGACGGCGAGCTTGGGAAGGTCATCGAGATCGAGATCTGATGGGACCCACCCAAACAAACCAGTGGGGCACCACCCAGGGGTTGATTCGCCAAGCCTCCAAGCCCAATTGCAACTGTGGTGTGTTCTCACTCATCTCCAAAGCTCCTTCCCTCAACCTCAGCTCACGATCAACACTCCAACCCGCTCCCCATCATCACAACCCAGTCTCATCCGTCCACCACCCAGCCCCCGACATCCACCAAAACCACCCAGCCCCAACCGCCACAATGGCCCAAAAAGCCCGCAAAGACCTCGCCAAATCCAACACCTCGGCCCTCTCCTCCCTACACCTCGGCTCCCTCCTAGTCAACCTGCTTTTCCTCCTGCACCACTTCCTCCTCCGCCCGCGCTCCCTCACTCTCTACCTCGTCCTCTCCATCCCATCCTTCTTCAGCCAGTTCACTCTCGAGCGCACGGGCCGGCCGCGCTACGACCCCGCCAGCGGCGCGCTCAAATCCGCCGGGGAGGATCTCGGCGCGGCGGGCCTGACCGAGTACATGTTTGATGTGGTGTGGGTGACGTGGGCGGTAGATGTGCTTGTGGTGCTGTTTGGGGACTGGGCGTGGTTTTTCTGGGGAGTGGTGCCGGCGTATGGCGGGTACAAGGCGTTTGGGATGATGGGGGCCGCGAGGCAGATGGCCGGGCTTGCTGGGGCGGCGGGCGGTGGTGGTGTGGAGGGGGCGCCCCCGGTGAATCGGAAGCAGAGGCGGGCGGCATAAGGGCCAGGAGGGGGGTATCTTTCTCGAGCGGCCTGGGGATTCTTTTTTTGGTCCGACGACAAAACTACGACGACTACGCACGCCCCACTCCCGCCGGCTACTCTGCTCTACTCTACTTGTGCCACTCGCGCTCGCTCGCCCACTCCCGCAGCACGGCGGGCTCGACATCGCGCACCAGGATGTGGACGTGGTCGACGGCGCGCACGCTCTGCAGCGCGACCCAGTTCTTGAACCACATGACCTTGTCCTCCCCGCCGGGCCCGAGGCGCTCCACAAAGTACCGCCGCACAAACTCGGCGACGATCCGCCTGCTCTCAGGGGTCATGTCGCCGACGACGCCATCGGTGGCGATGGGGGTGCGCGACCAGGCGACGATGTGGGTGATGCCCGGGGCGAGGCCGTAGGGCCAGTCGTTGATGAGCACGCGGTAGTCGGACGGGTCGGCGAAGGGCACGGGCGAGGCCGGGGTGAAGGGCGGCGGGCCCCAGGCCGGCGGGAGGCGGCGGGCGAGCAGGAAGTCGCTGATGGTGCCGTACTCGGCCTTGGTCTCGGCGGTCCACCTGATGTAGCGCCGAAGATCGGACGGGCGGCGCTTGAGGAGGGAGAGCTGGTTGGTTTCTAGAAGCAGGGGGGATCGGGGGTAGGTGGGTTGCTGTGTGTTAGTGTGGAGTGGCCCTGAGCAAAAATAAAATAAAAAAACCCGGTGGTGGGCGAAGCCATTTTAGGTGTGATGGTTTTCATACGGATCAGTTCGCGCAGCTCATCCCAGGTGTGCGGCTTGAACTCCTCGTCGGTCTGGGACAGGACCCATAGGTCGACGTCCGACAGAGGGAAGGTGTCGAGGTCCTCCTCGCTCGCGGCGTTCTCGCCCATTATTTGGCTGTCTTTACCCGGCGGGAGCTGCCGGGTGGGCGTGGTGTGAGTGGGATCCGCCTGGGGTTTCTTTAAGGTTCCGCCGCTAAGGAGGGACGGGGTGCCGACCATGGGCCCGGCGCACGAGGACCAGCAGCGGGGCTCAGCTGTCAACGGCACTGAAGGCCTGGGCAGACTGGGCGTGCTGGACGGACGAACTCGGCTCCGTAGCGCGCGGATAAGGCTGGGCCTGCCGACTCCCGCCGTGATGGGTGTGGCTGTGGTGATCAGTATGGCTGCGAGGGTGGTGACGGAGGTGACGGAAGTGGCGAGATGACGACGAAACGGGGTCCGTCGTAGGGCGGGAGCAGCCGACGACATGCAGTAACGGGCACCTCGGTGAGACAAGAAACGCAGGGTAGCACAGGGCAGTGAAGCAAATGGCCCGATGTGCCAATGGCGAATTGCGGTGGGTCGGTGATCGGGGCTTGTCGGGCAGAGAGGTTTGTCCTGCAGATGGATGGCTATTCCCCGTCTGCTACTCTGGTGGGGGACCTGCTGCTGGGTGCTGGGGGTGGGGGGTAGGGGATGGGCTGCTGGGCTGCTGGGCTGTGTGTTAGGGGCATTGCTTGGGGTTCTTGGGGTTGGCTGGGCGTTGTTGGGGACTGGCCCTGCAACGCCGCCTCCTGATTGCTCCAAATTTCTCCGTCATCGAACCATGCCCGGCAAAAAAACGGTGGGGCTGCCCCATGCTCCACGCGTTGAGCCCAGGTTCAGCCCGTTCGCACCAAAATCGGCCGACACCCACCCCCAATTCCGAACCACGAGGGAGCTGCTCGACTCGTCACCCCGGGCTTTTTTTTCTGCTTGATCAATTGGCTTCCCCCGACCTCGCTGTCCTCCCGTGCTGACCTCCCGGACACCTCTCGCGCCCCGGCAGCATCCCCTCCCCCGCCAACTTCCCCCCTCCCAACGACGTCTACAGCGCGTCAGACACCGACCAGCCTAGACGGACCAGAGAGCTCGACGCAGTCAGCCGCAATGTCGGACTCACTGTTCGCGCGCAAGTACATCGACGGGATCTACATCCCCCTGGGCCTCCTGGTCGTCGGCACTGCCATCGTTAAGATCGAGTGGACGGGCTACGCCCTCATCCTGGGCGTGCTCCTGGGCTCCATCAAGTTCATCAACAGTCGTGCGTGCCCCAGCACCTCAGACGCAGATCCAGAGCCAGGCGCAAACCCAGACCCGGGCCGCTGACATCACCACCTGCAGGCCCCAAGACCGTCCTCAAGGCCGACGTGTTCCAGGAGTTTGAGCTCAAGGAGAAGACCATCATCTCGCACAATGTAGCCATGTAAGTCGCATTCGCTCGACAGCAACCTCCTCCCCCTGCTGACCTGTTCCCCCCAGCTACCGCTTCAGCCTCCCTGCGCCCAACGCGATCCTCGGCCTCCCCATCGGCCAGCACATCTCCATCGGCGCCGTCCTCCCCCAGCCCGACGGCACCAGCAAGGAGATCGTGCGCTCCTACACGCCGATCTCGGGCGACCACCAGCCGGGTTACTTCGACCTGCTCATCAAGTCGTACCCGCAGGGCAACATCTCGCGCCATATGGCCTCGCTCGCCGTCGGCCAGACCATCCGCGTGCGCGGGCCCAAGGGCGCCTTCGTGTACACCCCCAACATGGTGCGCCACTTTGGCATGATCGCCGGCGGCACTGGCATCACTCCCATGCTGCAGGTCGTCAAGGCCATCATCCGCGGCCGCGCCGCCGGCGACCGCACCCAGGTCGACCTCATCTTTGCCAACGTCACTGAGCAGGACATCCTGCTGCGCGAGGACCTCGACCAGCTCGTCCGCGAGGACAAGGGCTTCCGCGTCCACTACGTGCTCGACAAGCCCCCCGCCGGCTGGACGGGCGGTGTTGGCTACGTGACGGCTGAGATGATCCAGGTTCGTTCCTTTCTTTCTCTCGTCTCGTCCTCTTATCGAGTCTAGACCTTGTTTGCTGACCTGGTTGTCCGCCCCACAGAAATGGCTCCCCAAGGCCGCCGATGACGTCAAGATCCTGCTCTGCGGCCCGCCCCCCATGGTCGGCGGCCTCAAGAAGACGGCCGAGAGCCTGGGCTTCGCCAAGGCCCGCCCCGTCAGCAAGCTGGAGGATCAGGTGTTTGCCTTCTGAGCCTGTTATTGCAGGATAAGGATAGGGACAAGAAGGAATTGGAATAGAGGGGCCAGGATGCGGGACAGGAGGATATCCATCCCTCTACACACC
Organism: Staphylotrichum tortipilum; assembly: GCA_033296695.1. Taxonomy (NCBI): domain Eukaryota; kingdom Fungi; phylum Ascomycota; class Sordariomycetes; order Sordariales; family Chaetomiaceae; genus Staphylotrichum; species Staphylotrichum tortipilum. The sequence goes on from MU855703.1 coordinate 17,723, forward strand.
GCACACTGCTGATACCCCACCACCTACCACACACCCAAGATGTGCTCACGACCACCACACCACCTACCTAAACCCAATCTTTAATAATTTGAGGGACCGCACACAAAAGAAAGGTAGATAAAAAGAGAGAGGAGAAATCATGGGACAAATGTAACACAACCACACAAGAGACCACGCCGCCTTGTATGTTTTGACTAGTAGGGAGGAGTCGAGTGTCATGTCATGATTATACATTGTTTATTTCATGTAAATTTCTCTTTTATTATCTTTAGATGTGGGGGGAGTGTGAGAGTGATGGATTCCATCATCATCTGATGCTGCTGCTTGCCGCTGCTGTTAGTGTTAATGCTGAGGAGGGTTGGGTTGGGAGTTGTGGTTTCTATACTGTACAACCTCTCTTCTCCAGAGAGTGACCAGACGCCCCTGATTCCCGAACCAAACCGAGTAAAACCCTGTGTATCCGTTCCCTTGTCCGCCCGTCCGTTGTCCCGAGGTATCTAGCGTTCGCCCAGACCCAAAAGAAAAAGAAAACAAAAAACTAAACCAAACGCCCCGTTGTGCTGTTGGTACATGCCCGCCCGTCCGTCCGTCCGTCCGTCCGTCCGTCCGTTCCCAAACCGCTGATGATGGTGATACAGAAAGTGAGAGGGGGTTTGTCGACCGTCCATCCATCCAGAGCCGTACTCGTACACTCCTCCCCTCCTCCTCCTCTTCAAACCCAATTATGATTATTACCCGCCAGGTGGGTAGGTAGGGTAAGCAGGCAGGCAGGCGAGTAAGCACCTCCCAGGGCTTCTCAAATCCCCCCCGCGCCCCCCGCCTCCCCACCCATCCCCTCCCACATCCCCCCCAAGCCCCAAATCCGACCCATCCAACCCCCCGGCATCGAGCGACATAACATCCTGCTCGCCCGCAACCGCCGCCGCAGCAGCAATCGCCTCGCCCAGCACCCCGTCCCCGCCCAACCCACCCAACTCCGGCTGCAGCATCGCCGCGGCAGCAGCCGCTGCCGCCGCAGACGCGGCATCCACCTCGGCCTCGGGCGGCGGCGGCGCCATCTGCACCTCCACCCGCCGGTGCAACCGCACCGCCGCCTCGGCGAGCACCGCGTCCGTCTTCTGCACCCGCCGCCACTCCTCCGCCTCGGCCTTGAGCGCCTGCCGCAGCGAGACGTGTCTCTGCCGCGGGGAAGCCTCTTCTGCCGACTCTGATCCAGCAGCGGCAGCAGCTACCGCTGCCGTGTCCGCCGAGGCAAGCGACAGGTCGTTAGTGACGTCGGGCGCGCAGACGATCGCCGTCGCCACGTCGTAGGCAATGCTCGCCTGCGGGGAGTCGGCGAGGGCTTTCAGTTCCTCGAAGAGGATCGCCAGGAGGCGCTTGGAGCCGAGCATCTTGCCCGCCGCGAGGGTCTGGCGGTGCGTGTACGTCGCCGGCATGCCGTTGATGGGCGGGTGCTGCGCCCACTGGATTAGGGTCTGCACCGTGTGACGAAACGCGGCCGAGAGGCCCGGGTGGGCGTTGTTGTTGTTGGCGCCGGGGCCGGTGGCGTTGGTTGGGTTGACGACGGCGTTGGGGTTGCTGTTGTTGCCGCTGTTGTTGTGCGTGCTGCACCAGGCTTCGAGCTCGGTGTGGTCCGCGCCGCCGGTTCGGCGCGATAGAGTGAGGTTCTCCTTGATCGCCCGGAGGAGGGGTTCGACCTCCTGGCATTTGGGGTCTTGCCGCTGGTAGGATCGGAGTGCGTGTTCCAGTGGCTTGGCCACGATGTTGAGCACCGACGAGAGCATGGTGGATGCCTCGGGGGAAATCGAGCTCGGACGCAGGATGACTTGTAGAATTTTGATGATGGCGGCTTGGAGCGGGGGCGCGACAACCCAAAGTTGGCTTGAAAGGTAGAGTATGGCGGGAACAAGAGACGGCAAGAGAAGCACGTCAACCAGGTCTGTCATATCTGTCAGCATCCGCTCCCGCCTCCACTTCGGGCAGTGAAACGGCAACTTACACTCGAGACCGCCCTTGAGCATGTCGTCCGTCAGGTATCCGGCGCTGAGCGCGCCCACGAGCTGCTGGAACAGCGTCGGGGTAAGCAGGTAAAAGTCCTGGGGCGGGCACGAGGCCATGAGATCGTCTCCAAGCCCACCCGACGAGTCAAAGAGCCCGTGGATCCAACCGTTCAGGTGGCTCTTCTCCTGCTCGTTCAGCTCCTCGAGCGGCTGGAAGAGCGTTCCGCGGCCGAGAAGCTTCCCCACAAACGAGTCGGGCGAACGGATACCCAGATCGGCGGGAGAGAGGTCGTACCGGTAGGCGTACGCCAGAAGGAGCAGGAGGATGGATCCGAACTCCTCGTACACCGGTTGGTACTCGCCTTGGTCCTCGTCGTAGCCAACCCAGCTGTCGAGGAGTTCGCACAACGGGTGCAGGATCTTCTGCGGCTTGTCGAAGAGCAGAATCACGTCCAGCGAGAGAGGCTTGGCAGCCAGCTGACTGCAGAGCTGCTTGAGCGTCATTGTCTCCTTGTTTCGGCAGAGACTCCCAATCACCTATCATGACAGCGTCAGTAAACACCCCCCAGCTTCCCGGCGGGAGTGCGCGTCTCCTACCTCGACGATCGCCTGAGCCGCCGCGCCCACGTTTCCGTTCATGTTGTCCAGTTCGCCGATGAGCTTCTGTGTCCTGTCCACGTCATGCAGACAGGCCTGGACGAGGTCCTCCTTCACGTACCGGCCCTCGTCCGGCAGGGATTGGTAGGTGATCTCACCGAGGAGGGTCTCTGTCGCCGCGGGCGAGAGCAGGCCGTGCAGCTGGCACGAGAAGCAAAAGTCCTGGCGGACGGAATCGTGGAACGACGAGTTCGTATTGGTCATCTCGAACATGCCGGAGAGCGTGGGGAAGATGTTTGTGTCGACCTGGCCCAAGGCTTCGGTGATGCACGGTTCGGCGTTGAACGAGTACATGGAGGAAGTCGCCAGTGCGACGAGGACGAGGGGGACCTTGTTGACCACGTAGGACTTGAGCAGGTGGCCGGTCTTGGGCCCTTCGTTGCGGAAGACGGCGTTGGCGAGGAGGTCAAAAGACGCTAGGATAAACTGGACGGCGGTTAATTGTATGTCTCCCTGCTTGACTGTCAGCCGGGTTCTTGTTCGTTGATCGATCCAGGCACGCGAGTTCGAACCTGGTATCTGTTGTTGAGGTATGTAAAGAGAGTACTGTCGTCGATCATGGGCCGTCCCACGAGCTGGTGACCCGTCAGCAAAAGATGCCTCGGCTCGGCAGCCGTGAATAGGCCCTAGCTTACCGCAGCGCTGAGGTATACATAGAGGCCAGCGCGGGAGTTGACGATGGGCACCTCCGAGACCTGGACGCTGTCGAGACCGATGAGACTGTCCATGTAGGTGTTGACCTCGGCGGCGTCTTTCTTGTCGGACGGTAGGTGCATCCCGACCACCTTGGTTCGGAACTCCTCGAGTTGGGCGGCCAAGTCGGGCAGCGTTTGCATCACACACGGGAGGAAGTTCTGCAATGCGTCGGAGAGTATCTTGGCGATGCCTATGCCATTGGGAGTCAGTCACTGCAATGTCTTGGGCCCCGGCCCCCCAGCAGGGGCTGTATCGAACGGTCCCTTACCAGAGTACGCGGGCGTGATCATTACGCTCGAAGCCCGGCGGTTCTCGCTGAAAGCAATCAAAAACAGAACCAGGGCGTTTCTCACTTCCTCGGTCTCGTCTCTCGCCTGCAGGCCCTGGAGGGAGCCAAAGGCGTCCCTCGAGAAGGCGGCAGCGGCCTCGGCGAGCAGGGCCATCCATTTGGCCAGCACCTTGACGGTCTGGACGACCTGCTTGACAGTCGTGACGCCCTCGTTCTTGTGCACCAGCTTGGCTAGGCGCCACAGTGCCATCTCCTCTTCGGTGTACGAGTTGAACCAGCGGTAGATGCGCTTGCGCTGCGGCCCATCTCCGCCGTCCTCCTTCTTGATGCCATCCTCCGTCAAGGTGTCGGCGGCCTGGGGCCGGACGAGGTTGTGGGCGGACGAGTACTTGTACAGGGCGCGCAGGACGGCGGGAACAGTGATGCGGTCCTGCTTCAGCAGGTCCTGCATGTAGAACTCATAGAGGGGGTCGATAAACAGGTGGTAGCTCTCGTTGGGGCGCAACAGGATGTCGGCGATGAAGATGGACGGGAGCGGGTGTTTGGCGAAGTGGAGGGGGAAAAAGGCGGCGGCCTGTTCAGGCCTGAGGCGTTTGGTGCGTGCCTTTGCGAGGAACTTGGCCCAAGCGGCGATGCCGACGGGGATGTCGTCGCCCTTGCGGAGCCTCAGGTGGCCACCGAAGAGGAGCGACATGTTTGAATGGGGTGTTGGGTGTGGGCGTTATCAATTATGAGAGGCGATCGAGGAGGGAGTGTCGGGGATCGAGGATCGAGGGTTGAGGATCGAGGGCCGCAGTTGGGAGCCAGCGAAGGGGGCTTGGGGATGGGGATGGGGATGGGGAGAGGGAGAAGGCGGGTGGGCGGGCAGTCGAGATAAATATAGGCGTTACATGGTCAGTGAGCCTGGAGAGTGATTGCGGCTGCGTACTATGTGCGCAATGGTGTGGAGACGCAGGTATATGATGCACGATGGTGTTGAAATGCTGAGATTGTGGACGCTGTTGTCGATGATGCGCCGCTTGATGTAGGCGTGTTTCGCGAAGTTGAGCGCGAATCGGCAGAAAGACACACCCCGGTATTCCAATCTTGGGCGCATGCGATCTGTGATATCTGGACTGTGCAGAATACCACATCAGGCAATTTACGGGGCATCCCATGCAACACCACCGCCTGGGCACCCACCCACCACCAGCACCGCCTCCCACCAACCATCAACGAATCAAAAGTCATGCAAGTCAGACAGCTTAATACCCCTATTTAGGAATGGCGAGATCATGCTTGTATATACGAAATACTGAATATCTAAAACCCGGGCGGACGCCTCCCATGGCGGCCTCGCCCCCAACTGCATCAGCAGCAACCGGCCTGCGACTGGTCCTCCCCCCATCCAGTATGAGCAGGAGACGGAAAACATGAAAAACAACAAAGAAAAATAAAGAAAAAGCACCCCATAAACCAAAACTCCCCCAGCCATCCAGGGCCATCCAGAAGAGAAACAAACACTATTAGAACGACCGTTTTAGGGGGTATCTCACCGCCAGCCAACCACGCGAACGAACAACACCTCACCCCTTTCCTCTCCCCTCCCCTCCTCCCTCCCTCCACCCACCACCATCATCATCCAAACTACTCCCCTTGTCGGTCGTGCTCCCGCTTGATCCTCACCCTCCGCCCGCCCAACGGCGCCGCCTCGCCGTCTCCGTCCACCGACCTCGGCCCGAGCATCCTATTCAGAAAAAGGCCATTAACATGCGCTCTACTCAGAACCTGACATCAAGTTAGGAACCCACCCCGTTTTGCATGTCAACAACCCTCGCCCACCACCAACACCACCAACACCACGCGCATGAGAATGCCCCAAGACAAGAAACAACAGAGGGAAAAAGAAACCCAAAAAAAAAGAAAAATTTCTTACCAATCCTGCACAGCCAACCACTCACTCCACCCCCCCTCAGCCCCAACAATCTCCCCCTCCGTCGCCCCCCGCAGGGGCCTGAGAAACGGCACCGTCTCGTCCGCGCCCATGTCGTACGCGCCCTTCACGTCCAGCCAGCTCCCACTCTTGGCCGCAAACAGGAAATTCCGCCGCTCTTGCTCGTGGAGCGGTCGCACGCCCAGCTCCCAGTCGTCCCCAAAGAACCCGTGCAGCACCGCCGGGAAATCGAACCCCGTCGCCACCAGCCGGCGGATGTACGGCTGCAGCGAGACGTGCGGGGCCGCGAAGGCGGCTACCGCCGCCGCTGGGTTTGCTGGGGCGGAGGCAGCTGCCGCGGGGTAAGCGGTTGCGCCGGGTGGACCGCCGCCCGGGCCGGGGGATGGGGAGGCGCGCTGCAGGACGGGGTGGTGCGCGGACGCCTTTTGAAAGGGGAGTTGGATGTTGATGAAGGCGGCGAGGGCCTGGATCGGGCCATTGTACTGCGCGTGCTCGAGGAAGTACCGCACGCAGGACTGGAAGGAGGGGTACCAGTCAAAGAGGTCGAACTGGCCGTCGAGGAAGGGCTGGGGTGGGGTGTTAACGTGCGTGTCGGTGGGGAGGGGGAGGGAGGGGGTGAGTACCTGTTCCTCCTGGAAGAAGTGCGGTGCCGCCATTGCTTGGTGAGGGTGAAGGTGATGGTAATAGTAGTGGTGGTGATGGTGGTGTGTCCTCGGGGGTCTTCTGCTGTTGCTGCAGGTGTAACAACGGATGGTCTGACTCGAGGGACTATAACGCCCGGGACGTGACATTCGGTTGGGGGTGAAGGCCAGGGTAGAGTGTTGACATGACACGATCATGGGGAGGGCTGGGGGGGAAGATGAGCGACGGGAGGACGGGGAGGGGAACTTTATGTAACCATGGGTCTGGTGGTTTCTCGTCGAGCCTTGGGATGACGTGCATCCACTCATCCAACCACTGACCCATCCACCGGACCAGGAATAATGTAATTATCTCGAAGCCAGGGCTGGCCCTCCGGGACCCAGTCGGACAGGCAATGTGAGGATACCGCTGCAGTGACCAGCTGAGCATGCAAAAGTCCACAGTACCTGGCGTGCTTGTTGGGCATTTGGTGTGGGGACGTCGATCAGCCAAGCCGGGAGTGTTGTTCAACTCTGGCCCCACGAAAGATGCTGGAGCAGAGAGAGAGAAGCAAGGGGCAGGGGAGCAACAAGCGGCGGCACACACCCACACATCTCTCGCGCTGGACACACACCGGCAGCGGACACACACTGGCACACACACTGGGTGCCCGTGATCCCAATTCCGATGACGTGCGGCCCGTCGTCGGCCTTCATTCGCACCGTCCACACCTCCCCCCCCCAGTCCACGCGCGAGGCGAGAGTGGGAGAGTGAAGAGAGAGAGGAAGAGCCATCGCGGGATGCCAAAAAGAAACACGGTGAACAATGCGGGCATGAGGGGAACCAGGCGGGCAGGGGTTCTCGGCGGCAACCCACATGGCCTTTGGGAGGGCACATGGAAAAAAAGGCTGAGAGGCGACGAATACTGGATCGCAGCAGGATTGCAGCAGGATTGCAGTAGCCCGCCACCACCATCGCCATCACCACCACCGCCCGCCGTCCCTCTCCCTCGCCCAACCGTCACCCACAGGACCCAAGGGATGCGAGAAGGAGGCACAAGGTGGGGGGGGGGAGAGGGCCGAGGGTTGGTGGGGAGGTTCCAGGGTGCTGGGCCCACCCTGAAATCGTGGCACATCGGACTGGGGCCAGGGACACAAATCAGATCCAGCGCGGTTCTCTCGCAGATCCCCGCCGGCGCAGGGGGGTCGCAGGGTTCGCAGGGTCGCCCCGCTGGGCCCCCTCGTCTCTGGCCCAGTCTCGGGTCTCAGATGGAATTTCAAGAATGGCGAGGCGCGCAAACTCAGCTTCCGTGGGCCTGGGGGCTTGCTTTGCTGTGCGCTTCGGGCCAGCGGTGCATGGGAAAGTTGAACAAGCGCGGCCGTCAGGGGCGCTGCCGCACTTCCGCCTTGCCCTGTGTGGTCTTGGGGGCCGCAACGGCCTGGTTAGCCCGTCCTTATTACCCCAGACTGGCCCCCCCCAGGTACCCAGATATGCAGCAGCCACGGACATCAACTGCCTACTCCGGCCTTCAGGCTCAGCTGCAGACGGGGTCGGTGGACGAGTGGCAACGGCCGGGTCATCCCCGACGCGTGGCAGAGTGGCCGCCCTAGTTGGAACCGAGATGCTGCCAAGATCGGAGGGGGTCGTCGCCACTGATGGGAGGAACCGCCCTGGTGTGACCGCTCTTGCGGCGCGAGTCGTGAGAAAAGCCGCGAGGGCTTCCGGCTACTCGTGGTTGGATCGGTACGTACATGCGTGTACACACACCACGTCGAGACTGGCCGAGGCGGGAGTTTCCAGGGTTGCCAGTCCGAGGGTTGTGCCCCCTGGTGGCGATCACAGACCACGGCTCGGGTCTGGCTGCAGGATCAGTATTATCGGGCCTGGTCGGCACACAGCAGACCAGGAAAAGGGGTTCCTGTAGTGAGCCGTGGGTTTGGGTTGGCAGATACCGACGGCCTGCCTGACGGGATCGCTGGTGTCGCTTGGGGGTCTCGCTGGGGGATCGCTGGATCGCGGCAGAGCAACCATCCCTGCGCAAGCCAAGCCTGCCATCCGATAACGCTAAACTGCAACACAGATTCTTGTTCCGTGGGCAGTGTCTGCAGAGGAGGCGCTGCGAGCCGGGATGGGGCCCGCTGCATTCTCATGCTGCCCGGCATCGAATCGGGCAGCTCAGCCGGCCGGTCGGGTCTGCTCAGCTTGACAGGCTACCGCCACATCTCGCCACTGCCCTGCTCGTTGACGGTTTCGACTCCATCAGAGCCCGGACATAACGTTAAAATTATGTGAGCATTATGGGCCATGGGCTCGGCGATGGCTGCGGACTTCATCGCAGGATCAGATTATCAAACATCCGGTTGAATCCCACCGCCACGTTTTTCTGACTGCATGCAGATGGAGCGCAGGGGTCGTGATGAACGGGTGAGCGGGACGGCGGGAGGACTCGTGTCGTTTCAAGTCTTGGGGCGGCGTACGACGCATTTGTGCACTTGTGCGGAGGTCGTGCTCGTGAGCGCGTAAGCGCTGCGAGTAACTAGTCGATGCCTTGGGTACCAGTCTTGGAATGCACTCGACGGGTTGAGCAGAGGGTGGATGCCCAGTGCGGTGGACGGATTACTCAACGAACGAACCCAGCTCCGGATGCCACTCCGAAGATAAGATGAGGCTGCAGATAGGAGATCAAGTGAGGCCAACAAGCGAGGCCGAGCGAGGTGAGGTGTGGTGCGTGGTGCGTGGTACGTGGTGCTTGTTTGGAGCAAATGGCGCAGATGGTGCAGATGGTTCAGATGGTTCAGGGTTGGAGACGGCAGGCAGGTGGCGGAGAAAAACGCCCTGTTCTGGTGCGCGTGCCCTGATTGGCTGATTGGCCTTAACATCCACCCACCCTGCCCACTCCTGCTGAGCGCAGGCTACGGGCCCTGAGCAAGTCAGCTTCTGACCCTCCTCTGGCTGCAACCCCACGTGAAGAACCAAGCCCCAGGGCGTGGGCAGCCTGCCCTGCCTCATGTCTTAGGATGGCAGACAGACACACGGCAGACACGTTCCAGAACGACGTCTGATTGGGGTCTGTTTCAAGCCGTCGCCCCGGTATTCCGCGCCCCGCGCCCGTGGTTCTGGAGCATGCGCGTCCCCGTCCGCGTTCCTGTCCCCCCAATTGTCCTCTCCTCCCTCCCCTCGTCGATTTCGCGAAGGCCCAGAGAGATCCAGCCAGTCCCCGCCCGAGTCATGTCAGCCCTGGGTCACAATGGCCGCCTGCTCCCACTCCCGTCAACTATCGATTTTAATATGTCCACCCATCTCACATGAGCAGGATCGGCCTGGGACCTGCTGGCGAGCGGCGGGGGCGGCAGGGGTCTGTGTTCGTCAACCACAACTCCCTCCTTCATGGTACCAACTACCGACCGACCGACACAGTACGTATTATCTATCCCACAACCACAGTTCCCGATCTCAAGATCCCTCACCGGTCCGGCATTCCGATCGTGCGAGGCGCGCGCTGTGGCTCTCCCGACAATAGGGAGCGTCACAGATCTCTGGCGGGCAACATGGGGCGCCCGCTGTTCTCCCATGTCGATCCTCCAGCATCCATGCAGCCTCCCGCAGAACTGGAGGGTGACACAGGCCGAGTTCCGCCAGGCCGGCTCCGGGCATGCAGCATCTCGGGGCTGAACTAGGGCCGTGTGCACACGCTCTGTTTCTACTATGTGTGGATCCAAATACCGACCGACTCCAGGGAGGCTCGCGCCCACCTCAAGAGCCTGAAGGCCATTTCGTGCATGGTCCGGACGGTGGAGGTGTAACTGCTACCTGATTCGCACCGTGTCTCATGGTGAAAATGTTTAGTAAACAGACAGCCAGGCGCCCAGGTGTGTTTCACTCAAGCCATTCCTTCTGGATGAGATGATGGCGGAGGAGGAGGGGCATGCAGCTGGTAAGCTTCACCCCTGACAGTTCCAGCAACCCCTCAGTCATCAGCAGCAGTTCCCAGCTGGCCAACATGTGAAGGCACTGGACGGACATACATCAGGACTGATACGGCACCTGGAAGCTGTCTATGTGCTCGTAAGCAACCTGCATGACGCCATGGGATCACGGCGGCGTTGGAGTATCACAACGGAGTCGAATTGACGAACTAAATCACCACTCCCCAAGGCAAGCCGCATCCGCTTCAACACAGCAGTCCGGCGAGCGACAGCTGGGTGCTGACAACACCTTGACTCAGCAAGCCATTGTCTCCTGCTGCTCGACGCCAAGACGCTGGGCAGCTGGCGATCTTGACGCGGGTTGTTGATGGTCCCGAGATTTACAGAGCTGTAAATCGGACAGTGTTGACAACCTGAAAAGCTACGGCCAGCACCAACGGCACTGTCTCACAAGCGAACGCCCCTCTTGGCTCCAAAAATGAAGCAGATCGGCCCCTGCTCTGTTGCCTCAAGCTCCGAGTTAAAATGCTCATTCTGAATTCCGAGGCATCTCGTCTCGTTGATCCGTGACCAGCGCGTGTAGTTCATATTGTCAAGGAAGTTCAGGAGTCGAGCTGGCCAACCAGCAGCCAACCAACAACCAGGCAATTTGGGCTGCTTGGCTGCCTGAGGGCGGCCGCCTAGGTACCAGGTGGCCAGTGCACCACGACCAAGGTGCCGTTTCTCCAAAAAAAAAAAATGAACCCCGATAATATCTCGATAGGTGAATATTTGGGGTATAAACCCACCAGCGAACACCCCCTGAGCACCAGCACGAGCGAGGATGAAGCGAAAGTGGGTCGGCAGCCCAGTTGCCAGATTGCACACTCGCGACCACGTTCCAGGCGATTCCTCCAAGCTTCAGCCGGGATTTGCTGGAACCTGTCGTCCTCCAAACTCCAACTCTCGCCTCCTTTTCCCTTCTTTTCTTCTTCTTCACCATCACCCCCCCTTTCTTCTTCGGAATCCGGCACAATGGTTAACTTCAAGTGGTCCTCCCTCGCCCTGCTCGCCCTGCGCGCTGCAACGGTCTTTGCTGCCGACGATGTATGTTGCTGTTGTCCAGCTTGTTCCATCACCGCGCCCGACCCCCTTTCCCCCCCCATTGATGGCGTCACGCGCCGCAATGGCTATCAAAAATAGCCCAATTGCTCACACGGCACCCCCTCGCAGGTCGACGCCGACTTTGGCTCGTCGCCCGCCGCCCAGCCCGACCTCAAGGCCGACATCGAGACGACGTGGCCCGACGCCGACATCTTCGGCGTCAAGATCGTCAACGGCCGCGTCGCCAAGGCCGTGATCGAGATCACCAACCACGAGGACTCGCCCATCGACGTGTCGTTCGTCGGCGGCATGCTCAAGACGACGCAGACGCTGCCCGAGGACGCCCCCGCCTCGGCCGCCATCCTGCGCAACCTGACGGCCGTCCGGTATGACGTCTCGATCCCCGCCGGCGAGAAGGGCGAGGTCCCCTTCCAGTTCGTCCTCGACATGATGCCCCAGGACGTCATTGTCGAGCTGGTCGCCATCATCAGCAACCAGGCCGCGAACCAGGTCTTCCAGGTCCAGGCCCACTCGGGCCCCGCGAGCATCGTCGAGCCCCCCACCAGCCTCCTCGACCCGCAGATGTAAGCTCTCGCCCCC